>JAMZAV010008208.1:0-85850 GCA_024449915.1 Sweltsa coloradensis | reverse complement strand
TTGTTAGTCATGGTTCTCACCACACATAACTTGATAATACTTTGAAAATAGATCGTTTTATATCGAAAATAGTATAATTATACTTCACACTGCCATTTTTTAAAATAATGATATTACAGTAATTTTCCGTAGTCTTCATCTTCTTCGCCTACTCTGGCGCTTAAATATAGTTATATATATATATATAATAATTATATATATATTAATATTATATAATTATTATATATATATATATAGTTATATATATTATATTCTTATATAATATTTTGTTCACAGAAATGGCTCATGGTAATTTTGATTGTATAAGTTCTATTTTGGATTCGCGTAAATGTTTTCCTTGGATAAACCCTCAGTTGTTCATGGACTTAACAAAGTAACTGCCTTCACCCATGTTTTGATAAAGACTTTTGAATAAAAGTCGAAATAATAATGTAACACATATTAAATACAGAACAGTGCAAGTCCAGAAATAATATTGTAAATACTAAATACATATTCTTCTAGTTTATTTTATATTAGATTTAATTGATTTTATAATGGCAACACTAAACGATATTAAAATTATGGTGCAATTTTATCCATCAACATATTAATGTACATACAGCGAAAATAACTCTTATCATGAAAATAATCCACCAACAATCTAGAAGTAAGCTACAGGCTCGGTGATCTATCCAGTTAGCCGGAGGCCCGGGTTCGATCCCCGTCCGGGTTGGATTTCTGGAGTACGTATTCAAAAAAAGCAAGTCACCCGAAGAGACGCAAGCTGTCTCTGGTCACATTTCTCAGGACAAATTACTATTTATTTCTGAACGTACTAAAACCTCTTACTAACCGCAAATTCTGAAATATGTTTTTTAATGTAACCTCTATTTATTCCAGAAATGTCTGATATAAAAAATGCAGTGAATGAAAAGGACTTCTATGCACATTTTAGTAAGTATATCTTATATAACATTACTAGCATTACTAGACCAATGTACTGATAAGGCGATTGGACATCTATCGAGGTATATTGAATTAAGGCCCACTGATTAAATTTATGGTAGATTCTACAAACGTAACTCTTTATAATATCCCAAAAGTCGGTAAAATGCAAACAATAAAAGTCTATCGGTGCTCGGGGAGTAGTAGCGCTATAGAGCGCTCCAGGATAACAATAAACACTGTGCAGTGTGCACATGGGCGGCTTAAATATGTTTATTATCGTTTATACAATATACCTAATATGTAAAGCAATCACTAGGATACAGAACCCTTCCGAAAACAGACGTGGAGTGAAAATTTAATTTTTAGTTAGTCTCAGGATCGTTAAATCAAAAAGCCAGGATAATTCATAAGAAATGACTCTTATTCATCCTTGAATAGATCCAGCCAAAATATAATTCACAAAATATGTAGTAGCTGCAATGTTTTGTTAAAAACACTTAAGAAGAAGAATACCTTATTTAGATGGTGATTGGTGAATGAATAGGTTGACCTTGAAATTTACGGTACGTCAAGAAGATGTGAACGATATCACAAGAAAACATACTGCACGTTGCACGTATTGTAAACGAGACAATGTATTGTTGATCGTTTAAATCAAATCTGGAATAAAATGCACCTACATAGCATGAGTTTTGATGGTGACATGACATATCTACCCCACCTAGAACCGTCATCCGAAACTCACGAATACTAGAACCACTGTATAGATAGAACAAATAGCTCTCCTTTCACCGTCTGTCCATGATGTCATTTCATTCGCCATAATCGGCCACAAGAGCAATCTACTGCGCTAGTGTTCACACCCCGAAATTCATGTTCCAGTTCCTAATGGCTACAAGTTTATAGACAAAGTGGGCATCTTCAAAGAGTCGATGGAGCCATTGCGTTACTACGACGCGGTGTACGACTGTCAGAAGGACGGTGCTGATCTCATTGTCTTGGACAACGTATTCAAGTGGCAGATGATGAATGCGTTCACAGCTGACGAAGAAATCTATTTTCCAGTAAACTACAACCTACGGAACTACGCCTGGTTTGGTTTCAAACCCACAGGTGAAGGCAATAAATGGGTGACCTACGGTGCTGGTAAGGAACTATTAATATTGTTCGTTACTCAGTAAGTGCGTAGTGGTGCCAATATTTTTATTTCAGTTGGGCACCGAGTTTAGCCACTGAGCGCGCCACTGAGCTGACAGGCAGCACAGCGTGGTGAGAACTGACGGAACAAACGTTGGGCTTCGCCCGCGCTATCGTAATGGAATTGAATGGGGATCGAGTTATTAATTACGGATTTAGTAGTGTTGTTGCCGGTTTCGAGTGTAAAAAACTAGTTTGAAAAAGTACTAGCAATATTAAAAAGTAATAATTTTATTATGTTAAGAAATAGAGCCTGGTTGTAAATACTCTTTTAATAATAATGTATAGGAAAGTGGTGAGACAAAAAGGTCTCAGTCTATGTGCTTGCACAGTGATCATCAAGGATAGGACATTTATCATATTTTATATTAGCCCATGCTAATATCTTTGGCTCTGGATAGTCGTGTGGTCAACTGTAAATGTAATAAAAGTGCTAAATTATTCCTACAATAAAAGATTTGATTGGCTCTATGACTGCCATCACTGTCACTCATGAAAGTGGTGGGCCTAGGTTCTGTGATGTGACGGGCGTTGGTCAGCTGTGAATGGATACGGTCAGTTGCTTCTAGGAAACTCTCAAAAAATTGCCTTGACAAATTATTTGGCAACGTAATAATAAGAAGCAATTTGTGTTTATGTTCAAGTGTTGACAAAAAACCTAGTAGTGCTAAATGGCTGAACATAGGCATATACGGCTAGCTAGGCGGAGGCCAACGTTACACATACACATACTACTTTTCGTTTGTTTGTTACTTTCGGTCATTATGTTACGTTCCAAATTATTATAATTACAATAAAATTATGCACCATGATGCACTCAACGTATTCGTTGGCACAGGGTGAACCACAGGGTTCCACATTTCCACATTTTATTATCTCTGACGTAAAATATTGCGTCCGCGACGAGGCCAAATCTAAATGAAATTAAATCATTTGCAAAAAAACAAAGGCATAAAATTGAATGGTAAATAAAAAATCACCTGACGAGGATTCGAACCGTCGACCTCTTGCATAGAAGTCAAACGCGGCAGGTACCACTCAGCCAAGCTCAATGTGATTTGTAGTGCGCTTATAAATATGTAGATGGTATCGCACGCCTAGGCCAAGTTGTTTGCAGAACTTGGGGCCAAATTGTTGAGATAGTTAGGCCAAGGCCCCTCTTGATCATCCTTGAGGAGCCCTAGGCCAGGTTTAGCCTAAGCCATGTTTCTGTTTTTTAAGACCTACTATGGCATGTGAGGCATTAAAGTCTACTATGCTATGTTGGTTGTCACCTGTAAGTTTCTAGGCTGCTAGATTTAATATTGGTGTAGATCTGTTAGAATTTAGGCTAATATTTAATTTCACATTGGGTTCCCTTTGCAAATTAAAACGAGATGTAGGTAGGCCTACCCTCCTGCCAACTTAATAAGCCTTCTAAAATATGTCAGTTGCATTATCGAAAGCACATTGTAACTTTAAATCAAATTGAGCATAGATTATATTTTGTTATTTTTGGAGAGGACGGTGATGATTAATTAAACGACTTTCGTGGAGGGCCATGGCCTAGCCTTTGAGTGGATGTCAAATAAATGATTTCGCTACCCTAGGCCTCTAGCCTGTCAGCACAGTGCTGTCAGTGAGCCGACAAACCATGGACTCTTACGGAGGAACGCGCGCACGCACAGGTCCACCAAAAGTTGTCAAATAAAATATTTCTAGTTGTAATTAACAAAAATCAAGTTGGTAGTGGGTAGTAAGAGATTCAGAACTTGATCACAGAGGTCGATGTAAGCTCAATTTACTTAAACAGCCGAGATACAGTTCAATATTTACACACATGTTTCAATGCAAACTGTGGCAGCTAGCCCCAAACGAAATGCAGCTTATCGCCGCTCGCCGCGCCACACGGACGCACGCTCGGTGCCTATATTAGTATTTAAGAGACCTGCAGGACAAATGTTATGGATGATGACGCCGTCCGCGGTGGCTGGTCCGAAGCGTATGGCTCGACGAGGACGCGGGTTCGAATCCCGCATAAGGCATGGGTTTTCTGTGATTGTCCTTTATCGGCATCTTTCACCATTCATCGTCTCGAATAGCCTTAGTACATAACTATGAGACATTACGGAGACGAGTTAAGGCGCCCAGCTTTCTCTTTTTTTGGGTGGTTGGGGGTTGGGGGGGGGGGGGGGGGGGGGGAACAGTTTATAACACCGTTTATCAAATTTCACACATAACGGTAATTATTAAGAATAAATTTATGATTATCCAGTTCGTGTATTCCTAAACTAGGAAAACGCTAAAGTCCCGCCGCGTTGATGGATGAGCTTTTTAAAGTTTTTAGTTTGCGTGGGATATCTTTACTTTTTCAAGTGCTTTGTTTTGTAGCCTACGCATTGTAGGTGATTGTTGTCAAGTTTTCTTTTGTTTCTTGTCAATTGGTATTATTTATCGTAAAAAACTTTTATTAAAAGCTTTATTTCTATGATTTCTGGCTAACTTTTTCAACTTTTTCTTTCAAAAGGTACAACATCACCATAACCTTAATGTCCATGTATAATATGAACGTTGTAGCCCCACCCGTTTGGTCAGAATTGGCCAAATGGCACGAAAATATCGCAAAAAAAAATCAAAAAACTTATATTAAAAGCTTTATTTCTGTAGATTCTAGCTAACCTTTTCAACTTTTTCTTTCAAAATGTACTACATCACCATAACCTTAATGTTCATGTATAATATGAACGTTGTAGCCCCACCCGTTTGGTCAGAATTGGCAAAAATAGCACGAAAATATCTCACAAAAAATCGAAAAAAATCGTAAAAGTACGATATTCATGAGAAATATTTCTTCGATTGTACCCAAAAAACGTGGCAAGTCTAAGTTCAGAGATTTCAAAGGTCCTGTCAAATTTTCATCAAGATCGCAAATGCCGTTTGCCCGGTAGAGAGCGAACAAACAGACAAAAAAAACAAAAACAAAACAAAACAAAACAAACAAAAAACATTGGAGCTAAATTTTTTGGGGGTCAGTGAAATTGAAGTCTTCGTTCCACTCGTTTCGCTCGCTACGTTCATCCAATTAATTTTTTTGATTTTTAATTCAAATTTAGCGAAATCACCGTAATTTACTCCATTTTGGTCTATACTCGAACCGTGGTCTTACTTGGCCCAGTACCTGAGCGAGACCTTTCATTTCCTAGGGATACCCATTGACCGCAAGCCGGAGTGAATGTAATTGAAAGAAGGGTCGCTCAGGTACTGGGGCCAAGTTTAAAACACGGTTTGAGTATACTTCGGGAATTTGTTCCAAGTGTGCAGATTAGAATACTTGATTTGTCTAATTCAAAATTGATTTATTATAATTAAGGAATGTGCTGACTGGATATATTAGATTGATTTTTTTTAACATTCTGGAAAACATATTATACCGTTGATATTAACCGTTTGACCGAGAAAACCAACGGAAACCTGAACGCTGTAGATCGTCTCCGGGCCAGCCTCGGCGACTTGTGTGTATAATGTACAAAAGAAACCCAAAAGCGTGTTTATCATCTCCATGTATTTATGTCTAATCTTGCTATTACTTGCATACTTCTAGGAATTCCTGTAGAAGAGGTAGAAAAATTCAATTGGAAGCCTAGTCGACCGCAGGACGGGAGTGTTGCCGTGGTTAGTGAGAAGCCATTCTGGTATACGAGGAGTCGGCACAAGTTTTACCAGGATTGTCAAGCTGCCTTACATGTGTGAATTACCCTGGGACGGGGCAAAAGCTAGTGATGAATCAAAATATTCGTAATTTTTCGTTGTTTTCAGTGGTTACGTGTCAACGTTAATTTCGTCAAAAGGCTAGTTTTGAAATCAAAACGTCGATTTTTTTTACGTCCAAAAATGATTTTTTTTCTACCCCCCATGAGATGATGCTTTTTGATGTTACGCCATTTCAATTTTAGATATTAAGTCATAAATTTATGTTCACAAGACTGTGGCTAAATTTGATCACTATAGACATTTTGGCGGTAGGCTGTTACGATTTATATTCGACATACCGTTTGAATTTGTGAATAAACTAATTAAACTTGACTTAATGCCCCCACCCTAGGGTTAGGCCTGGTCCTTCGTCAAACTAGGTTAAAGTAAAGATAGCTGACGGGAAGAACAGCAACTCAAGTTTATCTTACAACGTCAGTAGAAAGATCAAAACTTTCATTTCATTCAAACCACAAAACGTCGACGTTATCAAGTGACTATCAAGTGACGTCATGGAAAGTGACGTTTTGATCAAAACGCCAATTTCAAAACTTGTGTCCCTGGAAGTAGAGCTTCTTCAGACCTGAGGGCCTATTTACTTAGAATAACAGTGGTCGATCGACAGCGACAACTTCTAAATATGACGTCATGCTCAACGCGGTAGTTTTGACATCTGCGTGAAAGTGACTTAAACGTTAGCCCTGTGGTTTTACTTAATATGTTGTCGCTGGTCGGTTGACAAGTTATCACAAGAGTTATTGTTTTACAAAGTTGTCGGTGTCGATAGACTATTGTCGCACGAGCTATAGTAAATAGACCCACTGATGGGCCCTCTTAGTCAACCACAATTTCAATCAATTTAATAATCTTCCTCCTGATTGGAAAACCGAAACAGTGGATAAATTAAAACATAGACTAACCATAAACTCATCATGGAAACTATCGAGTCACTTCTATGGATAGAATGTGAATTTTCGAAGCACATTGAAAGAAGAACCATGATTTTACATAAAGTGTGCTTAGCGCTACCCACCTCAAGATAAAATTCATAATCGTTCGTTGATCTAAAAATGTTGAGGTGTCATACAGTGGTTTCTTGTATTTGGCCCCAAATTATCTTCAGACATCAGTTTCCAAATTTTGTTACTTTCAATTCGTCACCTCTCGATTGGTTAAATCTTTGAAAATCGGATTGTGGTTAGTTAATGAGGTTCCCCAAATTCCTTGTGAATAACAATTTATACCTTAATTAGTTAAGTTATTCACGTGTACTTGTTCAGATGCTAGAAACGGATTAGGTTTGAAACCGCTGCCAAACTTTTATCAGTTAGGCTCAATCAACATAACATGTTCTAACTGACTTGCAGGGAGAACTTTTCATTTCTTATCCCTTGATTTAAGAATTATTTTGCGGGTATGTAAGTGCAGGCAGTGGTGGCTGGCACGGTGAGGCAAGTGAAGCGAAGCCTCACCAAAGAATCTGTCTTGCAACGTTATACGCATTTGCAAATTTTTATTCTGAGATTGATGTAGTTTTGGGTTGAATGTTAGTGAGCGTGAGGGCTGCGCTGCGAAACCCTCAATGAACAGTGAAAGCTCCACTGCATGAGCGGAAAAACTCCTCCCGACCCGAAGAGGCTAACACTTTGATCGCAACAGTCCTGAGGGTATATTCATTATACAACCTAGTCGCGCATGCGTTATTGATGTTATCTCGATACGCGATGAAGTCTTGCGGCCGTTGAGGCTGCTCGCTAGAACAACTGGACTGAGGCGACCAACTCCAGCCCTCCAGCCATCACATCTTCGTCTAGGTCAGAGGCTGATCAGCAATGTTGTAATTGACGATCTCATTTGCCTCTTTATTTATCAAATAATTAAATCACAACTAGCTGACTAGCTTATTTTATTATCTTTAAACGGGAATTATTTTATCAATGCTATTAACTCAGCATTTACTCAATATTGCCACACAATATATCAAGTCCATTTCTTCAACAAATTGTCTCGACTTTTTTTCATAATAAATTCTATAAAATCAATATTGATTTTAGTACAAAAAAAACATATTTTGCTTTTAATTAAACAACAATTCTGAGCATAAAAACCAGCTTGTTGTCTGTCGACAATAGTTATTGTGAAAGCATTTCTTTAATACAAAAAACTATTGACCGATTTTATTTTTTTCCCTTGCGCTAGTCGAAAATTTTCAATTTAGAAGTTCGCCTCTCCAGTAAAATTACCCCCGAGCCGCCACTGCTCCAGGGGAACAAACAAGGTAGGTAGGTAGTTACACATTGAACTTTTTTCAGGTTGAGATCTGCAAGAGAAGAGAAGAAATTGTTAATTATGTCTATGAATTTACCAAATTCAATTTCTTAGTCATTTTCTTTTTGTAAATCGTAAATAAAGTACCTTTAGTACCTATAATGCAATAAAGAAATGAAAAATAAATCTTTTAGTAGGTATTATATATTTGTTATATTTAAATTTTACCTAACACATTTTGTATCCATCCCTCACTTTACCAACTCTCTACGTACAGTAGCGGTTATCAATGGATAGCTTTATTTCTGAGGACAGTCATACGACCACAACCAAGCATTGTGGTGGGGTATATTATCGTTTCCGAACCAAAGTACAAGACATAACACCTCGCAATAACATCACGAATATTAGTAGGTTTTATTTCCAATAAAAAAAACGTAACTGTAAAAGTTGACCTATAGGTCTATGTTATCCTCTGCATGAGAGATTATTATATTATAGGTATTTGGAAGAGCTCATTGCTCCACACATATTGACTATGATTATGCAATTAATTGAGCCACAATTGAAAATTAAATTGATAAATGTCTCCAATCAGTCATGCATTTATATTATTCATACTTTACACACTCAGACCATCAACAAACATAATAGCAATAACATTTATATAGCCTTGTGTTTTTATTGTGTATAGTCTTTAACTAAAGAATATATTTAGCATATCGTACTCTATTGACCAGAAGTCTATACCGAGACTACACAAATGCGTGAAAAGGCTTTTTCAGCTCACTACTGTGACTGAACAACACAAATTACCCCCGACTTGGCCCGGGGTAGAATTGGCCCAGAGCCCATGGCACTGCTAATCGTAAAAGGTGATTCAGAGAAAAAGTCCACCTCGCAAACATCAGCTGGTAAAAAGGGGAGTATATAACTCCCGAAACTAGAGGCAAGCTCTGAAAAGCGTCGTCGGGGAAATCTCCCCCTTCCCTTGACGACCTCCCCGACGACGATGACAATGACCAAACGAACGATGTCAAAGACGACGACTACCGCGACGTGAGAAACCCCCTTCCTCCCCCTACCCGTGACTGGTTCTGACCAGCATGGGCTCCTCCTCCCCATACCCCCTAGGCTAGAGTGGTGCATTATGACCTAACGGTTGGACGCGTCCATAATCCAAATAAACCAAAAAGAATACGAAAAATATTCAGTCTTCAAAAATTATTTATTTCCAGTTTCCACTACTTAAATTTTTTCTCAACCATATTGTCATGTTCAGGGTAGTAACTACCCTTGTTACTGGTAGTTTCATGACAAGACAGTGATTGCATTACGATGTCACAAGTATAAGGAAGTCATGGTTGTTTGTGTAATGACCATTGCATGCTTGTATGACGTACGTATGGAGCTGACAGATAGTTTAATTGTCGTTATTGTAGCAATACCGAGTGTATTTGAATTGCTGGTCTAAGCATTGTGACATGAGCTAATAGATCGCACGGGCTCTGTCTCGGGGAACTTAGTGGCGACATAGTGCTGACTTTGCATTTCGACACTTCAATTACTGCTAATAAATTTGGACTTTGATTCAACTCGGTGACTGAGGAGGCGTAAGCCCAGGTGAGTCGGGGGAGTTACAATTTGACCAGCAATCGAACAGGTCGTCATCGAGAACAATTCAGTGGAGTTCTGACAAAGATAATAACTGACAAGGAGAGCAATTAGTTAGCAGTGCATTGAGAACATCAAGTAACAAATGGATTAGCCGATCAAGAGGCAAGAAGTCAGAAGAAGGAGGAACATCCGTTTTCCCACGTCCGGGACTGAGTCACGGCTGATCCAGGACCAAACCAGAGAGGGGGGACTTAAAGTAAGACATGGTTTTATTATTAAAGGTCAAGTCACTCACTACATAGGGGTTCGAACTCACGTTCAATCAAGAAGAATGCAAAGTTTAACTAACAGGCAAGATAAGGATGATTGTGGTTAAATACAAGTGCTCCTTCTTTTTGTTGAAATAATGTTCTTGTTTATGTTAATCCTCTCAATACATGTCCTAGAAATCACTCCATTTATACCTATCGATTTTGGTCAAAGTTGAGTTGGTTAGTCTGTGTAACAAACAACAGCTACGTTTCCCCAAAACAATAGTTACTTTGGTAAATAACATCTATACCAAGGGCTAATCAACCTCTCAACTTGACAATTTCGCTTACAATCTCACTGCTAGGGGTGGATCCAGGACCTTTGTAAGGGGTGACGATTGAGTTGGCTGTAACGTAACGCCGGGGGTCGGTAGGGCGCGGCCCCCAGCACAGCCCCGAAGGGAATCTTTTAAAGAAAGTTTTTGCCTAATCCATTTAATGGCCTAAGAGAGGGTATATTTCAATAACATTCATTAGATTTACCAGACAGTTTGGTATGTTATCATCACGTTGCAGGGTTGTTATCATTAAAGAATAAAATGTAACATTTTCAAAATCAAGGAGGGGGCGATCGCCCCTACCGGGCCACTGCTCACTGCCACCTTAGAACGAATAAACAAAACTAAAACAGTTTATTCTGCACTTTCGATCATTACAGTACGTACTGTAAATGTCAGAGTGGAATTGTTCTTGAAGGACATTTTATTGTGTCCTGTTGCAATGAAGTCATAAAATAAAATAAACACAATTCGATAAGAGTTAATGATTTATACTGTTGTGTGTGTTCTCGGGTCACTATTCCCAAACATTGAAAAAAAATCAAAATTAAATTAAATTAAGTCGCATTTAAAGTCTATACCCACTCAGTCACATTGTGACGTTTGAAAAACCGCGCTCGTAGCCTATAGCTACAAACTTGACTGCCAGGGGTGCCAGGAGAGCTACCTCCCAGCCTCACTAGCCGCCAGTACCACGTTTTCCCGTCCGAGGGCGCGCGCCTGCGCACGCAAGTCGGCGCTGGGAGAGCGATGGACGGGGAGCTGTGACGGTTTGGAGATTCGAACTGGCTGACAGTTGAGGTTTTCTTCCAATTTGCAACGCCTTAGGGTGAGGACTCTTGATTCCTGCATCCCTAAATCGTTCTGCCACAATGTGTGGGTTCGATTTGCTAGTGCAGGGCATGGTTGGTTAGCCTATTTAACCCATTAAGTTGGTGAGTACAGTTGTACGTTTCACTCTGGCCTAGAGTCATGTGAGAGCTTGAGGGCTTGGTCCTGTTCTTATCGAATGTTTGACTTTAGGGTATTCTTTCTTTATCAAATTTAGGATTTTTCCCGTGGGTCCACGTCTTGTGGATCGTGGCAAGGATTGCCAACCTTAGGCCTAGGCCGACCAGAGAACTCCCCCTTTGTCTCTTTGCCGTCTAGTCCAGTGCTAGGCTAGGCCTAGGCCTACCCCAGGTTTTCACACCTCAGCGCCCGGCGATTCCAGGAGGTGGAGAAACGATAGGCCAATCCTAGGGCCAAAGCAGACCCAACCAGACAGCTAGGGCCTACCATGTACCTAGGATGGAGACCAAGGTTACTTCTCGTGTCGAGCTTCAGGCTGTGGTGGTAATGTAGCCAGTGACATTTGTGGGGGTTTGTGTTAGTTGAAACTATAAATCTGTAGGCCAAGCATAGGCCTAAGCCCTAGGCCTACCAAACCCCTTTAGAACCTTATCTAGAATTCTCCAACTAGTTATCAGGGCCTTTGCCTGATACTAGTCTCACCCGGCTTACTCTTCCTAGTACGTGGGTGCTAGACGAACATTTGATTCCTATTGCTACGGCTCAAGACCGTAGCCTGCCGTGTGCCCATCTGGCCTATAAGTTTTAGTCCTATGACTGGTGTTGAAGCTAGAGCAGTGTAGCTCTTAGCATTTACATATCAGCTGCTCCATATGACAGTTTACTATTTATTAGGGTGTTTTATGTTCTCCATATGAGAGCGCGTCAAGCTAGAGTAGTGTAGCTCTTAGCATTTACATATCAGCTGCTCCATATGACAGTTTAACTATTCTCCTTTGTTCGGACAGACCAACAATGTTGTACACAGGTACGTCAGAAGGGCTGACAGTGTCCAGTTCTGACTGTGGTTTCTGTTGCGATAGAAACCCTACGGGGTAACGGTGTAGAAGGGATCTGTGGTTCAAGACCCGATCTAGGCCTACGAGTGGCTCGAGAGCTCGACTGATGATAAGTTCAGGATAAGGTTCCGAACTACAGAGGCCTAGGAGCCTGAGTAATATTGAGGTGGTACACCACTGAGTTGTATGTAAATATTTTGTAAATATAAATATTCCTACGGTAATACTGCCTTTGGGTCCAAGTCCCGAGGCCCAGTAGAGCTTGGAAAGAAGCTAGAACTTTACAATTACTTTCGGCCCAAGATTGCCATAATTCCTGTCAAGTGGCCTCCATTTTGTGTCAAGGAGACATGCATGACCTGTAGGCCTAACTGAGGTCATTACCTTTGAGTTTGGATACTAGCCTACCTGTCCCCGGTAATATTGTTATTAATTGTGAAATGTATAACCTGTATATTTTCTAGGCTTTGTAAGCCCTATTATTGTGAAGTGTATCTAACCTGTATATTTCTAGGCTTTGTAGGCCCACTTTAAAATTGTGAAGCGTATAACCGGTATATTTTCTAGGCTAAGAAAGCCCACTAATAGTGTGACTGATGTTTAACTTGTGTACTATTTAAGTAACCATTGAGTATCTTGGTAATAGCTTGATTGAACTGTTTCTTTTGTTGATTGATTATTCAGCTTATTTAATATTCCTCTCTTATCGTCAGTTTCTTGTAAAGTGGGTACCACCCCCCACGTTATTTCTCTGCGACCTTTAAGGTTTCGCTGGGCTCACTTCTACAAATAAACTTGACTTCTTTATGATCTTACTTCGCCTTTCTCTGTATTCGTAGAAACTTCTTCGTTCCTTCTGCGACTTTTCCCCAAAAATTTATTTTAGAACGAAGTGGCGCCCAAACTCAGAAGACACCACCTGCAGTCGCCACGCCCCCTTTTCCACTAAGTCAGCCGGACCACTGTTGGTAATTTGGGATCTCCCTATAGGGTTAGGGACATGTCACAACATAACTGATTTTCACTGGGGAACATAAAATTGAAAGTAGACTAAGCCAAATCTGTAGGCGCCAAAATGATCGACGAGCGAACAATATCAATGAGAGACGGCATATTGAAGAAGGAAAAACGATCAATGAAGCTGGACAAGATTCCACCCGCGTGCAGCGCCAGAATAAAACCCGCCTTATTGCTAGGATGGCTCCAAAGTCACCATTTACAACTTTCCTAAGTAAAAAAAAAGATAACTGATAACAGTCCACATCAGAACTCAAAACAACCAAGCCTAAAGCGGGAATCGAAAACCCCGCATTGGAAGCAGAGATTCTCACAACAAAACCAATCTGTTCTCCAGTGGCTATTTAGGCCAGGAGCACTAGACGAGCGCCTAATAAATCCATTCCATATTGTTTTTCTGTGCTCGTCACTCCCATATACTTTCTTGGGCATAATGTCAATCATTGAGGTCTAATGGCTTTTAAGTATATTATGCCTAAAACTCGTTGAAATGCTCCAAACACACTCTAAGAATCATAAAATTTCCCGGGGCTGTGCGCCCCGGACTCGCATTTGCTGGGGGTCTACCCCCCAGACCCCCATTCAAACATGTTGTATGGGCCCCGGGCCCCGTAAACGCGCTCTGGTGTTCTCTTGTCACTTTTCCCAAATATTGACATACAATTTTATTGTTGAAGACTAGATTCCCGCTGGTACGAGCTGATACGACTTATTAACACGCGCTGCGGGGATGGCGCAAGGAGAGCGGCACTCAGTAAACATCAAGGCTTCCAAAGAGAAATGACGCAGTGTCAGTAGAATGTGTTCTGTTGTAATACTTTCTACTGGTTTTCCTAGCAATTGGAAAAACGAATTTAGTGCCAATTGTGAGTTGTAGTTTTTAATCACATTTACATAAATATACATTAGGTAAGGTATAACATAACAAAACTTGTTTAAAAAAACAGTCAAACCTATACACTCTCAAAGAAAAGAGATCTATAGAAAGGGCCAAGCTCATCTACCCTTCACATATTTTGCGCATTCTTAATTCATAAACGTACAGTGCCCTGTAACAACATCCTTGAAAAGCTTGGCAAAAATGAATTTGCAAAATATTAATTTAAACGTAATAGTTCATCCAAATTCACTCTTCTGATTATTTAACCCTTTCTTGCCCGAACCGAGAAAATTAAAAAATGATTGTTTTTTTTTTTTTCTTATTCATCAAAAAACATGCCAAAGAGAATTTTGTTTGAAACTTTTTCATTTTTCTGAGTATTATAGATTTTGTTGGAAAATTTTGGATTTGAATATGTACCGCAACGTTATTTTTGTAATTTAAAAGATTTTAGTTCAAGAAAAAAGTAAATTTTTTAATAAAAAATAAAAAATGAAAATCGGATAAAAAATGGCAAGTTTATAATTTTTTCAGATTTTTATATATTATTTTCAAAAATCCACTATTTCAATTTTTAACGAAAAAAGAGTTTAAAATTAGTACAAGCGTAAATATTATCCTACGTGAACGTGCGATAGCTCTATGTGTTCAGGAGAATGGGACTCAAAACGTCCCGCCCACCCTATCCATGTTAATGCTATACCACAAAAAAATGAGGGACTTGTAAGTCTCGTCAGACGAGAAAGGGTTTAAAACGTAATACTTACTCAATTCTATTTTCCAAACTTTTCAAGAAGGTTGTTAAGGGGCACTGTACGCTTATGAAATTAAGAATGCGCAAATGTGGAAGGGTATATAATTATGAGCTTGGCCCTTTTTTTAGATTTATTTCTTTTTAGTGTGTAGGTTTGGCTGTATTTTTACAAGTTTTTGTATGCGTGAGATCTCATTTCTTTTACAAGTTCTACTGCAACATTTATTTTATTTTATTGTTTATTATTACTAGGAAACGCTCTGTTGGACGCGTTGATAAGCGAGCACGTGCTAGCTCTAGACCCACATTGCAATTTATTAAAATTGTAAAATTTGCGGACGTTCGCTGTCCACGGGGCCATGTTTCCAATATTATTTATTATTGCCAATGTAGGCCTATTTGTGTAAACCTTTAATTTGTGGATAAAATCCACCGCCATCTAGAGCATGGTTCCCACCGGTGGTCCGCGGACCGATGCCGGTCCCGCGGACTTATTGCTACCGGTCCGCGAAGTGCTGCTGCATATTTGTTGTAATTTGATAATATTTTAGAAATGTGTAAAAGTTCAAAAATTTTGGTTTACACTTCTTTATTTTACCTGTACCGGGATGGAGACTAAAATTTATTTTTCTAGGCACAAACTGCATTTCATAAATGATATTATGACGGTAAAAGGTTCACAGATGCGCCCTTGGTTTGTAAGAAATAGGAATATCTTCAGTTCTGTAGACACATTCTGTGTAGTCAGTTGTGAAAGTTCCTCGTTCTTGAAGCCCGTGTCCAAATTAAAAATTTTTTGCGAAAGTGTTGTGCCATTTTGCGTTAACAGTGTTAATAGCTAGAAATAAAATATGTTGGTTTTCGTGTAATGTTATTTGATATCGCCGAGAAAACTACGAAAAGTTAAGAGAAGACCCTGTAAGACTTTTTTTTTTTTTTAAAAAGTACGATAGTATGACAGGCTTGTTGCGCGGAAACCCGAGCGTAGAAACAACCACGATTGTAAACGCGCAATCCTAAGTTAAATTATTATTAGTGATACGAACATAATTAAACGAGCGAAGCGAGCGTTTCCATTTTACTGCCGGAAAAAAAAAGTCACTGTTTTTTTTTTGTTTTTTTTTTTGTTTGTTTTTTTTTTTTTTTTATGTATGTCTCGCGATAACGTTTGAACGGAGGCTCGGATCGAGTTGAAATTTCACCATCCGCAAGCTTTGTTCTCGATTGAATGCCATTAGTTTTGTGGCAAAATCGTTCAAAAAGTTAAAAAGTTACATTAAAGTTAATCGAAAGTTTTTTTTTCAAACTTCACGGCGACCAAATCTGAGATGGCCAAATCATTAGAATGTCCGTCCGGTCACGAATATGTTAATTTTTTTTGATCCGATAAGTAGTGCAGCTTTTTTTGGGTCATGATAGCGGTCGAACGGAGGCTCGGATCGAGTTGAAATTTCACCATCCGCAAAGGGTTTTTTTCCGATTGAATGCCATTAGTTTTTTTGGCAAATCGTTCAAAAGTTAAAAAATTACATTTAAAAATTTAAACGAAAGTTTTTTTTTCAAACTCAACGGCGACAAAATCTGAGATAGCCAAATCATTTAGAATGTCGTCCGGTCACGAATATGTTAATTTTATTTTGATCCGATAAGTAGTGTAGATGGAAATTACATTTTAACAAAAGTAACGTTGCCATGGAACGAAAAGACGCACGAGGTTCGCACTAGCCCTGCCACCTAGAAGTAATCAAAATTAGTGTTTAAATAATTGTTGTGGGGTTTTGTTAAACATGGTGATTCATCTGGTATATTATTATTATTGATTGCCACCTCTGTGTCTATCCTTTCTTTATCCTCAGTGCTACTTTCTTTCAGAGGTGGCAATCAATAATAATAATATACCAGATGAATCACCATGTTTAAACAACAACTACACAATTGTAAACACAGCAACTGCAATAGCAACATCACAAATGGGAACAGTTACTAAAAGAATCAAGAGATACTATCTGAGTGGACTGGACGCCTAAGAACTAGAAAGAACCCTTTGATAACCGTGCAAAAAGGGAAAAAAAAAAAAAAAAAGCATGTTGGCCTAGCCATAGGTTAGTTATTGACAAGACGGAGTAGGCTCGAGCCTAGCCAATGAGAGACAAGAAGCGTTCCCATTGGTTAGGGCCCTGTCCCCACCTGTTGATTCATCTACCAGCAGGAGGTATATATACAGCCTGCTTTCATCATCCACCCATCATTCTTGAAGAAACCACCAACATGGGTGGCGAAACGTCGAGCCAGTGCCTCATCATCGACACGACGAAAAAGCCAGGGACATAACCCGAAGACATTATTATTATTATTATTTTATTATTATTAAATTTTTATTATTATTATATTTATTGGATGTTTTTCATACAACTCGGTCAAAACCGGAGCTAAATGTTGTACGGACTTACATCAAGTCTTCCATGTGTATCTATATTACATACCTACATTATTACTTTGTTTCTAACTAAAATAAGTCATTTATAATATAGTTTGTAGATGATGTTTTTTTTTGCTGTGTACGGTCGTGGCGATTTCTCGTCGCCATCCTAGCATTTGCTCTTCGGACTATGGGAAACCACGAAAACCATGTCAGGAGGAAGCTGTCTCGGAATCTCGACGTATCATTCTTAGTTTAGAAATTTACGAACTATTCTACCGTGTTGAGTATTACTGCCTTTTTTTTATTATTATTATTATTATTATTATTATTATTACTATTATTATTATTTATTATTATCATTATTATTATTTTATTATTTTTATTATTATTATTATTTTTATTATTATTATATTGTATGTATTTATTTAAATTATTATTTATATATTTCATACTTTATTGTGTATGCCAGTTTACCAACCAGACTCGTTAATCACTTTTGTCACCTTTATCAGTTATCACCTTTTACCAGTTTTGTTTTTTATACCTAAAGTTTTTTTCTTCATTCATCTTGGGCTTTCAGCTGTTTTATATATTTATAGTTTGTGTTAATCAATTTTTTCTTGATGTATTTGTTTTTAATTTTTTTATTGTATATTACTTATTCATGTATTTAATGATTTGTATATCGTATTTGTATTTGTATGGTTTTAAATTGTATTTTAAATTGTTTAGGTTTAGTTACCTAAAACTTGTGGGCTAATACCGGTTGATAGTGATCAATAAATATTTTTGTTAAAAAAGAATAAGAATAATTTTAATGAGGTGGTATTCATTGCTATGATAACAGGATAGGATGTTAAATATCTCGTGCCCAAAAAATTTATTTTGTACACATTTAAGTTGATTAATTTTTGTCAAGTTTCTATAGTACTGTTGATTTAACGCATGCAATAGGCTTATATTAAAACCTTTATTTCTTTGCCTTTAAGCTTTCTTTTTCAAAATGTTCTTTCAAAAGGCAAATATATCACTATTACCTTAATGTCCATGTAAAATATGAAAAGTTGTAGCACCACCCGTTTGGGGCCCGAATCGCTGGCCGATTGAAACTGACGAATAAGACAATAGAAGTAGTAGTAGTGCAGTAGCAGAAGAAGTAGTAGTAGTAGTAGTATATAGAAGTAGTAGTAGTAGTAGTAGTAGTAGTAGTAGTAGTAGTAGGGAGTAGTAAGTTGTAGTAGTAGTTGTAGTAGTAAAGGTGGTTTGTGGTAGTGGTAGTGTAGTGGTAGTGGTAGTGGTAGTGGTGTTAGTGGGAGTGGTAGTGGTAGTGGTAGTAGTAGTAGTAGTAGTATAAAAGTGTAGTAGTAGTAGTAGTAGTAGTAGTAGTAGTATAGTTGTTGTAGTAGTAGTAGTGGTAGTAGTAGTTTTTTTTTTTTTTTTTGAAAATTTTTTTTATTTGGAAAAAAATACAAAATACAGCATTTCAGACTCCGCAAAACACTTACGCAGCTTGTTGCAGAGCTCTTTAACACAAAACATATATAAACAATATCTCTGACTCTCATTTTTTCGTGATACAATAAATTCAGATAACAAAAATGAAAAAAATTCTAAAAACTAAAGAGTTTCACAATAGTACAATATAAGAAACATTATACTACCATATAACCACCCCACCAAAAATTACATAACTTCAAAACAAAACAAAGACAATCATAGACAATAATATTCATTTCTTTTACAAGTTCTACTGCAACATTTATTTTATTTATCGTTTATTATTACTAGGAAACGCTCTGTTGGACGCGTTGATACGCGAGCACGTGCTATATCCTCTAGACCCACATGCAATTTATTAAATTGTAAAATTTGCGGAGTGTTCGCTTCCACGGGGCCATGTTTCCATATATTTTATATTGCCAATGTAGGCCTATTTTGTTTAAACCGTTAATTTGTGGATAAAATCCACCGCCATCTAGAGTCATTGGTTCCCACCGGTGTCCGCGGACCATGACCGTCGCGCGTACTATTGCTTACCGGTCCGCGAAGTGCTGCTGACAGATTTGTTGTAATTTTTGGATAATATTTTAGAAATGTGTAAAAGTTCAAAAATTGGTTTAGCACTTTCATATTTTAACCTGTACCTGGATGGAGACATAATTATTTTTCTAGGCACAAACATGCATTTCATAAATGATATTATGGACGGTAAAAGGTTCACAGATGCACTTGTGTTTGTAATAATAGGAATATCTTCAGTTCTGTAGACACATTCTTGTGTATTCAGTTGGTAGTTCTCGTTCGTTGAAGCCCGTGTCCAAATTAAAATTATTTGCGAAAGTGTTGTGCCATTTTTGCGTTAACAGTGGTTCATCTCTAAATAAAATATGTTGCGTTCTCGTGTAATGTTGTTGATATCGCCGGGGGAGAAACCAATACCGAAAGTTAAGAGAAAGACCCTGTTAAGACGCAAGTTTTTTTTTTTATTAAAAAGTACGAATAGTATGACCGGCCTTGTTGCGGGCGGAAACCCGAGCGTGAGAACAACCACGATTGTAAACGCGCAATCCGTAAGTTAAATTTTTTAGTGACGCACATAATTAAGCGAGGCTGAAGCGACGTTTTCCATTGATACTGCCGGAAAAAATAGTCCACTGTTTTTTTTTTTGTTTTTTTTTTTTGTTTGTTTTGTTTTGTGTTTTTTTTTGTTTTCTCGCGATAACGTTCGACGGAGGCTCCAGGATCGAGTTGTAATTTCACCATCCTCAGCTTTGTTCTCAGATTGAATGCCATTATTTTTGTGGCAAAATCGTTCAATAAGAGTTAAAAATTACATTAAAAGTTAATCGAACGTTTTTTTTTCAAACTTTCACGGCGACCTAAATCTGGATGGCCAAATCATTAGAATGTCCGTCCCGTCCACGAAGATGTTAATTTTATTTTGATCCGAATAAGTTAGTGCAGCTTTGCTTTTGCTCATGATTACGGTCGAACGGAGGCGCGGAATCGAGTTGAAATTTCAACCATCGCAGGTTTGTTTCTCGATTGAAATGCCATTAGTTTTTTGTGGCAAATCGTTCAAAGTTAAAAAGTGACATGAACGTTAATCGAAAGTTTTTTTTTCAAAGCTCCAACGGCGACAAATCTGAGATAGCCAAATCATTTAAGAATGGTCGTCCGTCACGAATATGTTAATTTTATTTTGATTCCGTATAAGTAGTGTAAATCGGACAAATTACATTTTACACAAAAGTACGTTGCCTATGGACACGAAAAGACCACGAGGTTCGCTACTATGCCCTGCCACGCTAGAAGTAATCAAAATTCAATGTGTTTAGAGATAATTGTTGTGGGTTGTGTTAACATGGTGATTCATCTGGTGATATTATTATTTATTTGATTGCCACCTCTGTGTCTATCCTTTCTTTATCCTCAGTGCTGACATTTCTTTCAGAGGTGGCAATCAATAATAATAATATAGCCAATGAATCACCATGTTTAACAACGAACTACACAATTGTAAACACAGCAACTGCAATAGCAACATCAAAATGAACAGTTACTACAGAATCAAGAGATACATCGGAAGTGGACTGGTACATCCTAAGAACTAGAAAGAAGCTTTGATAACCGTGAAAAAACGGCAAAACAAAAAAAAAACATGGGTGGCCCTAGCCTAGGTTAGTTTCTTGACAACGGAGGAGCTCGGCCATCGCCAATGAGGAGACAGAAGCGTTCCATTTGAGATCTCGCAGCCACTGCTCACCCCACCTGTTGATTCATCTACCAGCAGAGGTATACTATACAGCCTGCTTGTCATCATCCAGCCCATCATTCTTGAAGAAGCCACCAACATGGTGGCGAAACGTCGAGCAGTGCTCATCAACGACACACGCGAACAGCCATGGATTCATACAGAAGAATTATTATTAATTATTATTATTATTATTAATTATGATTATTATTATTATTATATTTAATTGGATGTCTTTTCAATACACTCGGTCAACCGAGCTACCGTTTATACGGACTTACAATCAAGTCTTTCCATTGTATCTATATTACTACCTACTTATTACTTTGGTTTCTAACTACAATAAGTCATTTATAATAAGTTTTGTATGATGATTTTTCTTTCTGCTGTTACGGGTCGTGGCGATTTCTCGTCGCCATCCTGGCATTTGCTCCTTCGGCCTATGGGAAACCACGAAAACCATGTCAGGATGGAAGCTGTCTCGGATCATCGACGTATCATTCTTAGTTTTAGAAATGTACGAACTATTCTACACGTGTTGAGTATTACTGCCTTTTTTTTATTATTTTTATTATATTATTATTATTAATTACTATAATTAGTTTATATTATCATTATTATTAGTTTTATTATTTTTATTCTTATTATTAGTTTTATTATTATTATTTGTATGTATTTATTTAATATTATTTATAATAGTTCTACTTTATTGTGTATGCCAGTTTACCAACCAGACTCGTTATCACTTTTGTCACCGTTATCATTATCACCTTTTTAAACCAGTTTTTGTGTTTTATAACCTAAACGTTTTTTTCTTCATTCCATCTTGGGCTTTCAGCTGTTTTATATATTTATAGTTTGTGTTAATCAATTTTTTCTTGAATGTATTTTGGTTTTAATTTTTTTATTGTATATTACTGTTTATTTCCCCCCCCCCCCCCCTAAATGTATTTCAAATGATTTGTAATATCGTATTGTATTTGTATGGTTTTAAATGTATTTTTAATTTGTTAAGAATTTAATTACCTAAACGTGTGGGCTCATACCGGTTGATAGTGATCATAAATATTTGTTGTTAAAATAAAAATAGAATAATTTTACTGAGGTGTATTCATTGCTATGATAACAGGATAGGTGTTAATATCTCGTGCCCCAAAGAATTTATTTTGTACACATTGAGTTGGATTAATATTGTCAAGTTTTTCTATAGTACTGTTGAATTTAACGCATGCAATAGGCTTAATATTAAAACCTTTATTTCTTTGCCTCAAGCTTACTTTTTCAAATGTCTTTCAAAGGCAACTATATCACTATTACCTAATGTCCATGTAAATATGAAACGTTTGTAGCACCACCCGTTTTGGGCCAGAACGCTGCCGATTGAAACTGACGAATAAGACAATAGAAGTACTATTCGGCGTAACAGACAAGAAGTAGTAGTAGTAGTAGTATATAACGTCGTAGTAGTAGTAGTAGTAGTTACGTAGTAGTAGTAGTCGTAGTAAGTAGGTTGTAGTCGTAGTGTGTATATAGGTGGTAGTTGGTAGTGGTTAGTTTAGTGGAGTGTAGTGGTATGGTATTGGTAGTGGTAGTGGTAGTGGTGTGTAGTGTCGTGGTAGTGGTAGTGGTAGTAGTAGTAGTAGTAGTATAGCAAGTCGTAGTAGTAGTCAGTATTACAGTATTAGAGTATATAGTTGTTGTAGTATTAGTGTAGTAGTAGTAGTTTTTTTTTTTTGGATTTGAAATTTCCTTTATTTGGAAACAATACAAAATACAGCATTTTCAGACTTCCGCACAACACTTACGCAGCTTGTTGCATAGTCTCTTTAACACACACATATATAAACAATATCTCCGACTCTCGTTTTTTATTTTGTCGTGATACAATAAATTCAGATAAACAAAAATGAAAACATTCATAAAAACTAAAGAGTACACAATAGTTTACAATATAAGACAACATTATACTACCATATAACCACCCCACAAGATTACATAACTTCCAAAACAAAACAAAGACAATCATAGACAATAATATTCATTCCCTTTTTCTTATCCATTCTTTTATTTTCCTCTTCACCTCATTCATAGATTTTAATGATTTTAAATTGTCAGGTAAGGTATTTAAGAATTTAGGTACAACCATTTTTCTTTCCTGATCTCCATAAGTGTTGGTATCTGTTTTGCCGGGATTAAATCTATCCTCTATTTCTTGTATCGTATTATGTTGCGTTCACAGTAGTATCTTTGTCAAAAGTTTTCGTTAGTATCATATATTCATGTAGTTCATTTACACAAACATTAAACCTACATTACCATTTAACTCATACTTGTGAGGATTAACATGATCTTAAAAATACGGTTTCTGATATTAACAATATCTTGCCCATATGGTACCGGATGTAGCACCCCCATGCTTAGTAAGCCATACCTAATTATAGACTCTACATAGCGTGATAGACAAACTTTAAAACACCCCCCTTTGCACCATATTGCTTTAGAAGTTTTTAATACTATCAAGCTGATCTATAGCCGATACATATTTCGCATATGAAAACTCCATTTGGAATTGTGATCTATTTATGAGCCCTAAATCACTAAATTCCTGTACGTTTTTCTAGTAATCGTTATACACATACAATTATCATTTATTGACAGTAATCCCGTTCTATGATTTTGCATGCAAACAGGCTTTTAGTAGAGTAGAAGTGTAGTAGTGGTAGTATAGTAGTAGTAGTAGTAGTAGTAGTAGTATATAGTAGTAGTAGTAGTAGTAAGTAGTAGTAGTAAGTAGTCAGTAAAAACAAGAAGTAGTAGTATAAGAATCCGTCAAGTACGTAGTGCACGATAGTAAAAGTAGTAGTGTGAAGTCGTCGTAGATAAGTAGTAGAATAGTCGTAGTAGTATCATAGTATTAGTAATACTGTATGTATATAGTAGTTGTAGAAGTAGTAGTAGTGGGTATAGTATGTAGTAATAGAGTCAGTAATAGTAGTAGTGGTAGTAGTAGAGTACGTAAGTACTAGTATAGTCATTATTAGATAGAGTAGATAGTACGTAGTATGTAGTAGTATAGTAGTAGTAGTAGTAAGTAGTTGGAATAGTAGTATTCCTAGCTAAAAACATAACGGTGATTTTAAGACATGTTTCCAGCTATTTGTTCACTACATAAAATGCTCGTACCCCACCCAATTTGGCATGTGTTTGTAAGGTACCTAAATCCCCCTCGGATTTTGATAGTTTTTCAATTTCAATTCCGTTTTATGACGCTGAATTAACACCTCGAAATCACCCCAACTCTGCTTGCTGTATAATAAGATGCTGAGTGGGTACGCCCCGCACCTTGGCTGCGCGGCCCTAACGGGCACCTAGATATTGAATATTATATTTGTAGGAGTAAGAACAATTTTTATTGAATTAAAGGTAGAACAATATAATTGTTACGAAAGGATTGTCTTTCAGGTTATCATTTTCAGACTGAACTAAGAATGCGAAAGATCACAAGGTAATAAATCATTTTAAATCGACTCTATTTTGTTTACATCTAGTAGCAGTATGACTGTATGAATGTAGTATCCACATCAATAACGTATTATTGTTAGGGGAAAGACACAAGTATGCAGCTTAATGATAGTTTTTTATGTAATTACACCTTTTTACACACACCAACAGCGAAAAAGGTCACGTCGCACTGTCGGTTGCATACACTCTCTGCCTCCTTCCTCTCTGACCTCTCTCAGCGTCTTAACCGTACTCCTCCCTTCCCCTCTCCCCAACACTAGCGATTAGGGTGTGGTAGGGATGGGATTGTACATTAGTTTTCTTTGTTTCGATTATTTTTAAGTTCCAAGATCACAAAATACTCTATTACTTTTTGGCTTTGCCTTATTCGTAACGTAAATGTTAAATGACTTCTCAACATCATTTACGCAACATATGTTTTAATATATAATACAATTCAGAACATTAAAAAAGCCCCATCCCGACTCACTCGTTCTAGCCCAGGTCTCCCAACATTTTCAGGTAGGCGCCTTTAGCAACTATACCACCGAGACGGTAAACTTCTAGGATCGTAGCTGCATTATAGGTTTTCTGAAATGAGTCTTGATCTAGTGGCTAGGCGCCTACCTGGAGTGTGGGAGACCCAGTTCGAACCCCGTCGGAGATGGCTGTTTAATTTCTGATTGTATAAAATATTATCAATTCAATTTACGGGAGTGTGTTCCCGACCATCAAAATCAAAATTTTAACATATCTTATTACATAGTCCTTGAGTCCTTGAATTACTAACATAGGAAAATAAAAAACTACTTTCCTACGTTGTCGCAAAGGAAATTATATAGAATATTATTGTCTGTGTAACATAATTTATATAATGTAATATTGCAAATGGTTTCACTCTTACATGAAATTTATCATAACGCTTGGTCATTTGTTAAATTTAAACGAATCAGATATTAAAAGTAAGAGTAAATTAAATTAATCAACAATGCTGTCGAATGAACATCCTTGAATCCACTAGAAAAAAGATTAGAGAATCACGTGTTTTTAACACGTCTTTAAAATGAGTTGTATAACGTATTTGTATAATTTTAAAATTTCATATGGATGTGTGAACTGACATTTGTGGTTGGTACAACTTTTTGATAGAGATTAATACTTTATACATTCCATTGAGTTTCATTTGAGAATACTTAAGTAGGAATTGTTTGGAATGGGGTTTGGTGCATTGGCCCCCAGAGGCATATTTTGGGAATGAAGCAATTTGAAACATCTCCGACGTCACTTCACCTCAACCAAAGTAACAAACGTTATACTGCTTTACTGTGCACTAATGCATGACGTGTGATTGTCATTATTTACGTACTAATGTAAATCATTTTGTATTTTTCGCGTTATAATTCTTTTATATATTTTTATTCTTTGTAACTCAAAAAAGAAAAAGCATGGTTTTGACTAACTGGAATCTACAGTGCCTATCTAGTCCGATTTGGTCCCTAGAACGAAACAACGTAATCCAATATAAAGAACGAAACATATGTCCCAGACGTGGGAGAAATCTATGCGTGATGAACTGGCCGCCTCTGCTTCTGCATTGAGCAAGCCAAGGGGGATGGGTGACGATCAAGTGCGTATCTATCGTGTCCCAAGGAGAAGTGCGCTGCTATGAGTCTTAAAGGTTTCTTCTGTTATCCCGACAACTTTCTCATACGACTACCAGCAGGATTGCGAAGGAGAGTGTAACTTGGTATCATAAGACAAATGTTACGATCTGTGACAATCTGCCTTGTGACGACAACTTGCTGTGGTACCATGGCTCCTACGACTCTAGTAAGCTCTCATTCATTCTGTTATCTCTCTCAACTACTAAATCCTCAACATTCAACAATGTTTGTAGACATTTCCTCACTATCATTCTATTTGCAAGAGCACGAAAAACTGCTGCTCATCTTGTAAATATTTCTTATTTTAGCACCAATTCTGGTGGTTGTCAAAATTGGTAATAATAAAACAAAATATCACAAATATTTTTTTCTTTGATCTATCGTAAATAACACACCTGAAATTACATTTTTGATTTTAATTTATTAGAAAATTGGTTCACATTTACAAATATTTGTTTTCCGGTGTTATAAAGTTTTTGCAGCACACTTTTCGTAAGAATCAAATTCCCGATTAGTTAACCTTGAAATTGGAAGTTACATACATTTCGGAGTTTTCGATTGATTGCCCCATTCAGGAAGCATTGTTTCTAACCTATTTAAATCGACTGAAGATTACTCACTTTGTATATATCATGTGAGAAATAACAGTAGAATGTGAAGAACAATTAGAAAGACAGTGAAGAATGCAGTTACTAGAGTGCCAGAGATTTTCAAACTTATACCATCCATTTTCTACTTAGGCCTAAGCTATAAGAATTGACTAAAAATCCTGATTATTTTCGGTGTGGTTATTGATTCCAGGCAACCATGGTAAAGGGAGTATGGAGATGGAGAGCCGTCCTCCACTGAGGGTACGCCAGGAATACATGTATCAGAGTATGTGGAGGAGAGGGGTACTGCACAATCAAGATAATGGTACGACCTACTATAGAGTAACAAGAAAAGCTTAACGGGTTCCTCTGTTTTTTCCGGCCGATAATTTGCTGTTTTCACAAGAATTCACATACAAATTAATAACGCCTAAACGCAGTAGCCAACAATAATCGGTTGAATACTACAAATCATCGATATTTTGACTCTATTTATAATTATAGAAGATTAACCTGTAAGTAATACTGATACAATAAAACTATATTTCTTACGCTAATTTCAAAAGCTACTCGAATAAAGATGAACACTATTGTATCAAATGTCTAAGCATCAGCAGTAAAATTATCTATTCACTACTATAGAGTGAAAGATAAATTAAAAAATGATAAGAGTAAGATAAGAACAGTTTAAAATAAAGGGAATTTTTGTAAAACATGTGTTATGATAACTTTCGAAAACTTGTCACGCGCGGTTCATCGTACAGAAAAAATTTAACCCGTACTAGTCCTACAGTTTATGCCTAAATATAGCACTTTTCGTTAAAAGAACCACATTTTTTAAGTGACAGTTGCGTGTGGTTCAGGTGAACCAACCCGATATCAGATTGCTTGCCCACACGACCGTGTCCGTGAGGGCTGCCAACTCTGCTCTGTAATGCCGGTAGGAAGCGTGTTAGGCAGAAGTTTTGAAACAGGAAGCGTTCGGCAAAAACATTAAGGAAGAAACATTCTGGCAAAAACGTTACGAGCCAGAGTCACGTGTCAGTCTAGTTTCGCACAAGGAGGATGTAGATGTTGTCAGTGTCGCACTGTGACGCGACATAAACTACTCATACGACTACGAACAGAGAGGTGCGAGGTAAACTGTTTCGTGCGTTGCAGGACTAACATTACAAAGCTGTGATAGTTACCGTCAAGATGCCTCAAATCGATGACCAGGTTTAGTACCGGTATATTACTAACTAAAGGTTTTGGAAGTATGTATAGATTTTACTTGAATTGACATGTGCAAATACCATATTGTTACAAGAATATACCATTCGGCAATTTTAAAAAGGACTGATTTTGATATTTAGATATTAACTTAAATAAAAACTGTTGGGACCGATCAGACAAATTGTGAAAATAATATTTGAAAGAATAATGAATCATATGAATTATCAATTAAATTAACACAATTTGTATTGATCCCTCGGCAAGAGTCGGGTGATTCATTTGCATTTTAGAACGAGGCCCTGTATGATTTGGATAAATTTTAATTTTATTACGCAATTTTAATTAACAATATATCTATTATATTTTTTAGATTACTAATAGTATTTTATTTTATATTTGTATCATATAAAGGGCTTTTACCCCAAAAATATTTTTTACCATATAATCTTTTGAATAATAACTACAGTAAAATGACCAATTAAAAAGTTATATCTGTAACTGTCATTTTTTACACGTTTTTTAAATCCAGAATTACCGAAAATTGGCGTTTTTGAAAATTCTTACATCAACTTTTAAATCTCCTAATTTGGTTGTTCCACATAATCTAGAGAGACTTACCAATAAAAAATGGCCCATTATAGCGATCGTGTCTGCAAAACTGTACACTAATATAACCTCACACACGAAAATATGCATTTTCAAAATCACACACTTCTTGGTCCTCTTGACCGAACACTGGCCCAAATTTCAAAACAAATTAGATACTTACAGAAAAAGCTACCAAGTACGTCAGATAATTACGAAATATTTTTTTGGATCAAAATCCTCCAAGGTCACGGGCATTAACAAGGGTTTGACAATTTTTTAAAGGCTCATATGGTGCTCCTATATTTTTTCCTGTTATTTTCTAAATTCATAACAAGTGAGTCTGGATGAATTTTTTTAGTTTAGTGGGTGAATTTTCATAATTAATTTTTTTAGTAAGATCAGCTGTAATAAAGTTCTATATCCGAAAAAAAAATCCTGAATTTAAGGATTAAGTTTCTCAAATTTGAGATGGTATTAATACAGCTAATACTAAAATATTACTTTTGCCGGGACAAACCACAATATTCTCGTTTTACTCTCCTGGACAGCAGGGAAGAAGACAGGACACATAATGTTTTAAATATGTTTTTATTTATATTACGTTTATTTTTATTATAATGTACCATGGTCATAATGAGATAAATTTGTATTTATATTGATAATGCATATTTTTCAGAGAGAATGTGACGTAGACAGAACCCGAGATAAGGAAACCTTCTTTCCAGTGAAGGTAAGACGGGAATCTGTCCGAACACTGTATTGATGTTCACAGTTTGAACTGAAATACGTTTGGCTTTCATTGTATCTCTTTTTTATATATTAATTATTTTTAGTGCATTAAAATTTTAATAAAAGTAGATCTATTCGATTTTTTCATTAGCAATTTCCTATGTACGTATTATATGTGATGTTTATTTTGCATTTTTAACAAAATTATATTGGCATAAGAACAACATTATCAATTATGATTTCTTGTCATAATAAACAAAACAATTAAAACAACTGAAGTAGATAATTTTTTATAATATTTGTTTAAAAATTTTAAGCTAGATCCTTCACCAACAATGGTTTGTCAGCAGCCATTTCATTTCCTTTTCTCGTTAATTTCTAAAACGGATCAATCTAGGTATATGTTTCCGTTTTGTCACTAGATTTATATAGAATTCATCCATTGTAAATCATTTTGATAAACTGCATAGAATTGACGTAAAATTCTATCAGAATAAGATTTTTTTTGAGATGACAGATTGGCGTTGTTTATAATTATCAAGATACCTTACATGCCAATGATTTATTCTTATACTTACTTTTGCTTCAATACCTTGCTTTAAGCCTAGGGACCGACATTATCTAAATATAATATGATTATAACTTTGATTAAATTCAAGGATTGTTTTAATCATCAAAATTCGCTTGTCATATTAGGGACAGATCTTTTATTACGTAAAATTATTTTTCTGACAACATATTCTTTGAAATTCTGATATTATTCATCCACATATCGCTGTGGTTGTTTTGCTTAGCGTTTTCCATTTGTAAAAAACTATTATTAAGTTGAAAGATTTGAAACTTTCCTTCGCCAAATTTAATACATTAACATATAATTTCTATCATAGTGCCGTTCCTAAGCCACAATTTGCAAAATAGTGATACTAGCATGAAAATTTGCATACTTACTTATTTGACTACGGGAATTAAAAATTGACGCTTCCACGGTGGATTCAATACTTTTTTTTTTTTTTTAGCTTTTTTTAATTCCTTTTTTTTCGGTGAACATTTCACGCTAAAAGTGAGATTAACACAAAAAAAACACACACAACAGTTGAAACGGTTATTAAACGGTTCAATTGTAAGATTATAATGAAAAGTATGGACAATGTAAAATTATATATAACCTACTTATTATATTTACAAAAATGCGACGCAGAATTCAAGATGGCCCCATAACAAGATGTCAAACACTGATTATTTTTAGTTTAGTACAATTTGAAAAAGTATTGGTGTTTGATATCAAAACGAAAAATTTCCATGCGTAGTAAATTGACTCTGTGAAATTAAAATATCGATGGCTCCACGGTTGATTTCACAACTAGAGGATTTACAAATTTTCAAATTGATGTAGATTTTATTGTTGTTGGACGTTTTAAATCGGATTTGACCCTTACAAACTGTTTGTGAAAGATATCGTAGACGATTTGATTGATGATATTTAACAAAAAAGGTGTGGCCCCTCAGTTACCAAATATTAGCTCTGTTTAACACAATAAAAAGGTGAATATTTAATATGGCTGCCAATACGTTTAAACATATCCATGTAGTTTTCCAATAAAATAATGCTTGGTATATCTGAGTACAGAAATATACATGCCTCAATTAATCGAGTATGAGGAATTTTAAAATCGAATTCTACGCCCCGATTTCTATAACTTTAGGATTTGATGAATTTTATTATTGTGAATTCTTTCATCGTTTTTTTTTCAGTTCTTTGTCGGATTTGGCACTTTAAATTGTCGGGGGGGACGGTTAATTAAATTATTTTATGAATTACTTCATGAAAGAAGGTGTTAAAATTTTTATAAAAGTATTCTGGCATTAAAAAAATGAAACAAAGTGCCGCTAATTCCAGGATGGCCGCCAAATATTATTTAAACCGCATCTTACATATTATAGTTTATCAATGTATGTGTAAAACAAAATTTACATTTTCACGAATTCGACGATAAATATTCAAAATCGATGGCTACAACGCTCGATCTAATAAATATAGGGGTGACAATTTAATAATAATTGGATTGCTTTATTTTTTTGCTGAAATCAATTCGACGCGATCTAGAAGTAGTCCACATGCATATTATCTGGTAAATTTATAAATAGCCCTTGAGAACGCAATGTGCAATACAAGTTGATGGATGAGCGTTTTTGGTTGCTTGGACACACAGTCCCACATATTTAACTTAAAGTACGTTTAATATTTTGCCATAATTTTCAAAGTCATGATGTTTTTAAGATTTGTTCCAACTATGTCCATACCTTTTCATGTAAACACAATCAAAAAAGCATGTCAAATAAAAATACAACTACACACACACACACACACACACACACACACAATTGCATTAAATTTGTTAATTTTCTCAAGTTGTTGGAATCAATCGTGTCCACTTTCACTATTGCTCGAAGATTTCCTAGACCATCTCCATAAATTGGATGATAGATGGTTATTGGATTTTGGCAGCCCAAGTGTTTTTGTTATCTATTTGTATCCTTGTTTAATTTTATTATTGTAAGGACTGAACATCTGTCAAGTGGTTTTCTAAATTTTCGGGCCCGATATAGGCCTACACCAAGTACTTATTTTTCATTGGAATAAAAAAAAAGATCTGTGATTAAATCTTGTTTGGCGGCCATCTTGAAACTCTGATGCCATTTTTATATTTAATAATTCTGTATACTGACGCATTCGGTATTAATCATCATATACGTCGTTGCGGAGGCTTTTTAACTGTTTTTTTAGTTGGTAAATCTAATTTAAACGCTAGAAAAGATAATTGTTTAAAGGGAAATTTTATAAAATTCGTAAAACCTAAGTTGTTAGAATTATCGTGCAGCCATCGATCATTGAATCTCATAGTCAAATGCGAAAGTAAACTAATTTTCCTGCAAGTATCCTATGTGCAAATTTTTGACGTTAGGAACTGCCCTATAATGTTTAAAGTTCATTTGACTATTACATAATATTTACTTGTTCATTAAGATTTATTTTCTAAATTGAAGTGTAGTTTCATACAGTATATAATATTGTCTTCTAATACTTATGAGCAAGATCATACATTTATAGAAACACTACAAGTGCAATTTGTATACAAAATATAATTAAACTGTTGGAACTACATAAAACACATATTGTTGTACTTGTTGTGGAGGTGAATTTAAATATTAATACTAATTAGGTTTAAATCAATTTGTGTCTATCCTAAATCCACTTAATAAAACACCCATCAAGAAACGAAAAGAAAATTTTAACCTGACATTTGCTACATGCATCAAACAATATGACGATGCAACACACTTTAAAATGACAACATATTATATTTCTTCGGGGGGATTTGGATGTCTGGAAGCACTCCCGTAGGTTGAATTGTATTAAAGATGACTACATATGTTTTTTAAGTACTACAACTATGTTGTTAAATATTCTTACAACTTCATTCAATATTATAATTTGTTGAAATAATGTTGAAAAAAACTATTTCTTCTACATGATTTCAGGTGAACCAAACCGATATCAGATGCCTTGCCCACACGGAACCGTGTACCGGAGGGCTGCAACTCTGCATCTGTATGCGGTAGGAAGCTGTTTAGGCGAGAAGATTTGAAGACAGGAAGCGTTCGGGGCAAAACTAAGAAGAAACAGTTTTCGGCAAAAACGTAACGACAGATTCACGTGTCAGTCTAGGTTCTCCAGGAGATAATGTTAAGATTGTTGGTCAGTGGTCGCACTGTGACGCGAATAAACTACTACTCTACGACTGTACGACAGAGAAGGCGAGGGAAACTGTCGTAGGCATTGCAGCCAGGGACTAACATTACAGTATGTGAGAGGTTACCTTGCAAGATCCTCAAATCGAGGGGAAGCCAGGTTAGTAACCGTTATATGACAACTATAGGTTGGTTAGGTGTCGTAAGATTTAACTGAATTTGACATGTGCACATACCATATTGTGACATCGAATACCCTTGCTACAATTTTAAGAACTGATTTGGATATAAAGATTTCATATATACTTGAGTAAAAATTGATTGGTGTGAAGTAATTGACCTAAATAATAACTGGTGATTCAAGATAAGACAAATTGTGCAAATGACGATGTTGTTGATGTTCTGTTTTAAGGTAATCTTTTTGTTAAAAAATAGCATTGATCCACTGAAGAGACTTGAGGTAGTATATAGGCATGTACACATAGGTAGGGGAGGTCGTCCGAGGTGTTTACCTTAAACCCCCATCATGCCGTACAGTAGCTTATCAAAAGTCTTTTTACAATAGTGCTGCATCATTCTGGAACTCTCTACCAGAGTACATACGGCAGCTACGCACGTCATCATTATATTCTAAGGCTGCTGTTAAGGAAAACTTTACGAAAGACAACTTACTTACACAGGCACACGCACAATACAACTCACTTAGGCCCGCCCGCACACGTATACATACACATTATACACACATGCACCTACGCACACGCACACGACACGCACACGCACACGCACACGTACACGTACAAAACATAACAGAACAAAGAAAAGAAAAGAAAAGAAAAGTAAAGAAAAAATAGAAAAAAAAGAAAAAGGAAAGAAAGAAAAAACGGGGAAAAAGGGGGGGGGGGGGAGAACACAAACACAGAACTAACATGTATGACGACTTTGGCATTGAAACAGATAATCCACTGGATTCAGATTAGAATGACGAAAGGTTAAAATGTAAGGGTTCATCTCATCTCATTCTATCAAATTATTTATTGTTTTCATCATTTCATCCACATATAATATTAGGCCAATTGGCATAAGAATATAAGATTATTTTAGCACTCTTTCGGGGCAGGACATTCTATATGTATGGACCCCAAGTTCCGCTTCCTGCTCCCTTTCTGTATGAACTGTATGTGTAAATGTATCTTGTTGATTACAGTAAAATAAATAAAAATAATAATAATAATAATAATAATAATAATAATAAAAATAGTAATAATAATATAATAATAAAAATAATAAAATAATAAATAATAATATATATATTTTTTTTTTTTTTTACTAATAATTTTTTTTTTTTTATTGTAGATACATATCTTTTTTTCATAACCTTACATATTTCATACATTCGACTTCCAACAAACTGCGCATGCAGCTTATCTTGGAACTATGTTTATTAAAGATAAGGATTTATTCACTTCTGAACACTTAACCTAAATAAAATTTAAATTGATTTATTGAAATTACCGACTGGTGAGTCTAAACAATAAAAAGTGATAATTATATAAAGTTTGACAGTATGAATAAATTTATGAATGAACAGAAAAGAAGGAAATTGATTAATACCTGAAAAACATAAAATAAAATATAAAAATCACATAACCACAATTTCCCCACTCAACTATAATATTGTTTTGAAGCAAAAATGTCTTTAATTTAATTTTTATATCCCTATATGAATTAATTCTTTAATTTCTGGAAGAATCTTATTAAAATATAAATGTACAGAATAGCTTAACGATCTCTTCCCCTATTTATTGTTAAAGGGTGGTAACTGGTAAAATTTCCCGCACTTTTTGGGTCGAGTTGAAGGCTTGTGGTCAATAAGAATTTTATATTTTTTGTCAAAATAATGCTTTAAAAAGCTTATAAAAAAAGATTTCCCTAACTGGCAAAACATCAAATAATAAATACAAATCCGATACACTCTCCATCAACGATTTCTCTTTCATTTATAATGATTATAATTTTTTTTTTGTAATGATATTAAATTTTTAAGTTGCGAGTAAGACGCATTACCCCAAGGCCGATATACCGTACGAAAAAAACTGACTCAGCTAGAGCAATATATACCATTTTACGGGATTTAAATGATAAGATATCTTTTACGGCGTAAAGCTGATAAGCACAAGATCTTAGTCATTGCATAGTTTCCCTATTTTAATATCCCAGCAATATCTTCGATCTATTTCAAGACCTAAATAGGGGTGGCTGTAACATGAAATAATTTTTGTCTGGCACGACAAAAATATAATAATAATAATAATAAAAATAATAAATTTTTTTTTTTTTTTTTTTTTTTTTTTTATTAGCAATAAAGTTTTCTTACAGAATTAATAATTACAATTTTATTCGATTGCCCACAAAGCTTTGATAAGTTTGCCTGTGGGTTATATTCTTATGAAAATAATTATTACATACTATTAAGTTACATGCTAGATACGGAATGCAGATTCCAGGGCTAATTCCTACATAATGTTTAACAATATAAATTATAAAAACTTATTAAACAATTCAAATTTGAATAACAAACACAAATAAAATAAATGAACAGTTACTCATACAAAAAGAGCTCTGGAAAAAAAGGAAACGAAAAATAATGAAACAAATTCTACATTAAATTGGCCAAAGAAACTTTTTAAACTCTTATCTTGACTTGGCTCAACCTATCCAATTCTTTTTTAAATTTTGGCGGCAAGAGATTAAAACTCTGCGGCACACTAACCTGCGAGATCGCTCACCGTATTTATTTGCTGTCAAAGGAACTCTGTAGTCATTTGCGGCTTGCGCTCTTGTATATATGGTATGGTCAATTTTAATTTTGTGTTCATCATTATAATAAAATTTAGTTATTAACTTTTAATATAAATAACATTTACGGAAGCAAATCAGATATTTTTTTAAAAACTCGTTTGACGAACAATGATCTGTTATATGATTGGGTAGAATTGTTTTTAATATATATTTTTGTAAACTTTCTATTTGATTAATATACATATGAGAGGCATTTCCCCCAGACCAACAGTGCATACGAGATGATTGACTCAACCATTGCGATATAAACCATACGAAGTAAACTATATGGGAGAATATTTTTTAAATGGTACAGTTGTGCTGCGCACGGTCGAATCCTGTTGCATAATCTACTAATATGTTTGTCCCTAAAAAAGCACTGATCAACTTAATAATAATAATAATAAAAAATAATAATAATAATAATAATAATAATAATAAAAATAATAATAATAAAAATTTAATAATAAAAATTTAATAATAATAATAATAATAAAATAATAATAATAATAATAATAATAATTTTTTTTCTTTAATTTAAAAAACATCAGGGTACAAAATGAAAAAGCTTCTTTCCACAAAGCCTTATGAAAAGGCTTGTCTGTGGTTTAAATAAAATAACAAAAAATACTGAAAAAATTTGCGATAAAGTGGATTTATTACAAAAAAAAATACTAAAACTTCTAGGAACTCATAATGATTAAATTAAATAATAAGAACAGAAAATTACAAACGTCAAGAATGAACATTACAATAATACTAAATTTAACTAACTCAAACAATTATAAATGTTTGCGCATGGTAGGGGTAGAGGTCAGAACTGTCCGTCTTCTATGCGCTTTTAGTTTCAAGATAATGACCTTTAATTTTGATTTATGTTTGTATTTTATCTAAATTTCGTAGATGAACGGGAGGCTAATAAAATATTGCAGGTGTTAAGTAAAAAAAATGGTCCTTTTCAATATTGTTTTTAAAAAGGGGGGGCTAAAAACCCGAAATTATTTTTTACCAGTGATCTAGCACAATACTACACTAAAAGGGACCGTTTAAAAATATGTCTTGAACTGGTTTTAACACGAATTTTAATTTTTTGATCCGAAAATTTGCGAAAATTTGTGATTTGGGGAAAATTTTTATAAATCAGCTTTACCCTGCTTCTTTTTTGTTCCACATAGATACTAGACCATAGTACCAATCTAAAATGCCCCTTTATAACATAGTGTTTTGAAACTGTGCCCAAATATACCCTCAAACACGCAAAATATGCATTCCAAAATCACACCCCATCTTGGTAATCTGCATATTTTGACCGAATACTTGCCCAAATTACAAAACAAAATATAGAGAACTTACAGGAAAGGCTGTAGAGTACGTAAATGATGCCAATATTTTTTGGATCAAAATCCCCCAAAGGTCACGGGGCATAAATATCGTCCCCATGTTATTTATTATGGGAGATTTTTGCCGATGGGACCTAGCTCGAAAAATGTCATGTTTTTACAATTTTTTGGGAGGTCATGGTGGTCCCAATAATTTTTCTGTTGATTGCTAAATTCATTACTAGTTAGCCTGAATGAAATATATTTTTTGAGTTTAGCGGTTAAATACCCCTTTAAACAATAATAATAATAATAAAAAATAATAATAAAAATAAAAAAATAATAATAAAATAAATAATAATAATTTTTTTTTTTTTTTGAAAAACATATCTCTTATAATTTTTTTTTTCAAACAAGTTCGGCCATCCACAGACTGCACAGGAAAAGCTTAACGTGGAACATGTTACATTAAAGAAAATCATGCATGTGAAATAATGATTTTTAAATAATTCAATATTTCAAAATTCTAGATAGCAATACAATAATTAGTGAAGTAACAGTAAGTAACAGTAAGCAGTGAATGACTCAGCGTGTTATAAAAAATAAAATAAAAATAAAAATATATAACACTAAAATAAAAGATTAAAAAAGTAGATAAAAACAAGTAATTAATGTGCAAATTAAATACTTATACCAGCCAAAAACATTTTTGTGAAGCAACAGTTTGCAGATAATACAGTGAATAAACATTGAAGTAGAACAGATATAGAACAGTGAAATATTAGAGTGCTAATTCATGTACATTTTAAAATTTTGAACACTTTTGTAACAAAATTCACAAGTACAAAAAACACAAAAACCCTAACTTCCCTGCATATTTCGTAATAAAAAAGCCTTTAGCTCTCTTTTGATTCCATAAATGTCTCTAAATCTCTGATGTTCTTCGGGAAAACTTTTAAAAAAAAAAGGTATAGTGTAGCTAAGTGTTCTTTACCATACTTATTTGCAACCCGTGGCAACTGGTATACTTGCGAAGATTTGGAGCGAGTAGAAATATTGTTTATTTATACAATTTTTGTGAGTATTAACGAAAAAATGTTTCAAAACTAATTTATATGTGAATAATTCTTAAGGTAAAACGTTTGTAGTCTATAACTTCTAAAGTGTTAAATTATTTTTAAAGTGATCATTTCATATTTATTTTGATAAGATTATGCTATTGCTGTGAACAAAGCATTTCCCAAAAATTTTTGTGAATTGCTACCAATGCTGAGTCATCAGCAAAGAAAAAAGAAAAACATTTACTTATGTAATGTACCATACAGTTAACATATATTAAATACAAACCGGGCCCTAAAATAGATCCCTGCCCGGGTACAACCTGTGAGCATACTCTCGGCTTCACTCTCACACTCCTCCTACTCGCACATAATTTTCCTATTTGAAAAATAATTTTAAACCATGCCAACAAAGCGGGCTGCTCTAACGCATTCGTTCTAAAGCAACCAACATTTTTTTATGATTCAGCGTATCGAAAGCTTAAGTGAAGTCAATAAACATACAGTAAAATGTGATAGTTTTTGTATTAAGCTTAGAGTTGACTAAATCAGCAAATTTACAAGCAAATCTGAAGTACTTTTCCCCTTTTGAAATCGTATTGATTTTTTATTGATAAATTAAACTTTTTAAATATTTAGCTAAACAATGGCAACATATCATTTCATTATAGTATACATTATAATAATAAAATTAATAATAATACTAATAATAATCATAATAATAATAATAATAAGAATAAAATAATAATAATAATACATAATAATAATATAATTTTTTTTTTTTTTTTTTTTTTTTTTGTTAAAAATAATAATATACATGCAATTTTTTTATATAATACTTTGACATCGTTGTCCACAAAGGCCACAATACGTGGCTTGACTGTGGATTATGATAGTTATATATATACATGGATCAGACAGACTTAGTTGAATATACATTATATTATACAAAAAAAAGTTCATAGGCTAAAATAAAACTTAAAAAAAATAAATTATAAAACAAACGAAGAATACTATTAAACAATATTGAAATTTGAATAACAGAATAGGCGTCGACATTCTCAACACCCAGAGACGCGCAACTAGTACAACAAAAGCAGTCTATGAATTAACTTATATTAAAAATAAATGAATTAAAAGTTAATCAGTTCCATGGAAACAAAAGTAAGTAAGTTTAAGTTCTTTTTTGGCCTCACAAACGATTGGAAATTTTCATGTCCTTGGTAATGATTAAAATATGCGGAAAGGAATACGCAAGAGTTCTCTGTCCGACTTAATTGACATATTTTGGGAACAGTTTGAAGTTAGTTGTTAGCACAACTTGTCAAGTATATGATGGTCATTTCGTGAAATTTTGTAGGTGTCGCTAAAAGTAATACTTAATTAAAAGGCAGGAAAACGATACCAATGATGATAAAGGACAATAAAAAGCAATATGTGTACAGGTCATCATGTGTATGGAAAACGTTTGAGTATTGTTATCTGGATAATGAGTTTAACATTTTATTTGCGAACTTTAATGGATTTTAAGTGAATGTTATCGCATTTTCCCCATGAAAAAGCCATAAGAAAAATTATTGATTCAGCTACAGGAAATATACACAGTTCGCAGGTGGGGGATAGTATAAGGTAATATGTATTTAAACTTATATAATTGAAAGGCGCAACTTCTAAGCTTTTTTGCAAACTGAGTCAAATGTGAGGCTTCCAACTTAAATATTTATCTATTATCAACCTAGATACGGGAGTATCAAACACACTCGATTCCTCAATAATTTACCACTGCCTCCTAGATGTTCGTCGTGGCTCCTCGTTCCCTTGCCCTGTCCAGCAACATGGTTTGATTGTGAAGGAAAATTAGCACTTTTTTCCCACAGCGCTAGTTACCGTTCCCCAAGAGCTTTCTTTGTTTTTTTTTCGTTGTTTACATAAGATCTGCAACGATTCAAATGTCATCATGCCAGAGTTGAGCTGTATTTTTCTTCCTAATCGTGCTAATAGGCAATGGTGCGTGCAAGAAGTTTAAGCTACGGGAATGCCATTATCTAAAACAAGTAGGCCTTCTTGCATGAACTACAGGCAATAAGGAATTGTGCCACCCAGGCCCGGTTGGCAATAAGCGGGGCCCCAGACTCCATTTATCACGCGCCTCTGCTGATGGATAAGTAATGTTTTAAGCGCGTTGGCCTAGTCAACGACTCGGGCCCGGAGTAGGCTACCTAAGCCTATTGATTTTAATATGATTAGAAAGGAGGCATAGGCCCCCAGATAAAAAATAACACATAGCCTATTAACCCTTGCCTATATTATCAAACAACAAAGTTATCAATATCTACTTTGTGTTTAATTACCAGCCATAATATTACTAGACCAAATGTATATTACTATTCTGGTCAAACCTGATAAGTGAGTTTAGTTTGTTCTAGCCACTTTTAGATCTTATGAACAGAGATTATAGCAGCGTCGTCGGCGAACATCAGTATAACGCAGTGCTTAATATATTTAAAAATTCGTGTTTACGTAGATCAAAAGAGAGAAATCGAGTCCCAAAATTGAGCCTTGTGTCTACGCCAGTATTAGATTCTTTCTCGTAGCTATAAGAATCCCCTATTTTAACCACATCCTTCCTACTTTTAAGTAGCTTTATAAACCAGTTCAAACATGTTGCCACGATATTCCAATATTTTCAAAACATTCCAAAAGTTTGTCATGGTTTCAACGTATCAAAACGCTTATCTTAAAAAGTATGAACATAGCAACACGTGGAAGTGTCATTTAATTTAGAATTTATCAAATTTGAAAAGCGCACCAAGGAGGTCGGAAGTACTGTTACCTTTTTGAAAAACCATATTGCTCTTATTAATGGATATTAAACTTTCAAGATATGTTGTTAATTGATCGAAATACATCCGTTCCATTATTTTTTCTATGACAGGTAGAACGCAATTGGGTCTATAATTTCAAAAAGCTGTGTGATCCCCTTTTTTATATATGGGTCTAACTTTATTGATATTTTAGCGTATCAGGTTACAATACCTTCTTTTATAGACAAATTAATTAAATGAGCAATTACCGGAGATATTAGGTCAAATATAATTTTTTAAACTAACTACACGGATACCATCCTCAATACAGGTGACTTTCAGAGTTCATTCCTGCAATTTATAGTCGCAACATTGCACTGGTTACTCGTGGCATGTACATGATTGGCATCTTGAAAATTTGTATACATTTTTTGCAGTTTCAATTTCACAAGAATGTTTCAAATTTTCCAACCTCATTTGTAAAAGAATCAGCAAAATTTGTCAAGCAATTTCCTTTTGAGTATATTTTTGCTAGATGGTTATTTACTACCTCATCGACGAACTTTTCTTCTGTTTCCTCAGAATCATTTATCGTTGGTTCCTTAATATTATTTTTATTTTGTTTTTAATTTGTTTCCTATAGTACTTTCGCTCTTTGCATTTAAAATAAGTCTGACTTACTTTGTCCTGAATATCACAATATGTCATGCCTTAATCTATTTTTGAAGGGTTTAAATACATCAGCTTGCTTCCATTTTTTAAATAACAAAATCTCTCTGGAAAATTAATTTATCCAGGTCATCAGGACATCCACGTCTTACGAATTCTCTGTTTGTTTGAGATTTCGTATAAACGCGGCATGTCTGTAAACATGATTCAAACTTGAGCATATCACAATCGTATAATCCGTACACAACTATCACCATTAATAAATCAGCCCACGGAACGGATTCCAAGCTTATTTAGCAGATGCTTTCATTATATTTTTATGACATCCCTTTAAAAAATGTTCATTTTTTTGTAGAACTGCCTCCCCACTAAACGTTAATGATACTAATGTCAAAATAATGGTCTGATATTTTTGTTGTGCATATAGCCAGATGAATGTTACTTAGCATTATATCTAACAAATATGTGGTCAATACAGATGTCCTTAAATATTCCTCCTACTATCTCTCCCGTGTTGGTTATTAATGGAAACTTCTAAAACAGAAGAGCTCAAAATATTAGCATACCTTTGCACCGTAGTCGTTGCCTTTCAATCCAACAGGTTAATATTAAAGTCACCAATTGAACAACATTGCTGTTGTGTGATTGGACAATCCACTAACGACTCCAACTCGTCAACACACGACCTTGCTATTATTTGGTGGCCGGATATATCCCAGCACTCCACCACTATCGTCATTCAGGAAGGGAGCCATACAGTAAATACACCAACACGTACAACTGATTCACGCACTGCTCAACATTAATACTCGATTTTCACAAACATTAAAAACCTCCGCCTCTTCTTCCCTTCACGAACACTAATGAAATATGGTATAACCCTCCAATTCATATGACAGTTCTTCAGATATGGAAATTTCACTCAGTACTAAAACATCAAATTGCCCTATATGTTTTTGAGTACAAACTGCAAAGTTCATCCCAGTGTTTTTTATGACCTTATAGTGTGAGGTGTAACAAAATATGACCCGTGATTTCTCTACAACCCAGCAGTCCAAGTCACTAACCACTTCCTACTTTCTTGTCCTGTATCCGTTAATAAGCCAGTCGGTTATTATTTCGCATTCGTTTTCATGCAATGAGATGTAGGGTCGTTGTCGTCTTTTATTTAAGACTTACGGGTGTTTTCGTCTTTGCGCACAAATATCTTGTCTCTCTTCCCCCCACACGAACTGAAATCCGGCGTCCTTGGACGCTGCTTTCGCTTCCCAAAGCGCTACGGGATTAGTTAGGGTGAATAGATTCTCACTTATGTTTAAAGGATATTTCGTATTCTCCGGTTGCCAATTTTCCCCTAGGATTTTCGAACTCTTTACAATTTTCTTGCGCCTGGCTTCAAAGTAATTCTTCGCGCTTTTTCCTAGACGCAAAATTGCCACAATATCTTGGGTGGGTAATCCGCGTTCCGTTATTAGGGCAAACCGCCGCGAGCAGCCTCAATGTCACTACTGACTACATTCACATTTAATTCGTTAGCAACCTGTATAACTATGTCTTTCCAACGCTTTCGCCGCTAATCTCTCAACGTTTAAACACCTCGATATTTTATTACAGGCTGTATTGTTCTAGAAAATTAACCCGACTTATCAGCGTTGATACTAGAACAATTCTTTTCGCTGACCACGCTCAAGCTTCTTTAAAAACTCTTTTCTTCACTCTTGCCTAAGCTTGTTCGAGAATCTCATGAAGCTTCGCGTCCATGCTTTTAACGTGGCAGTAGCTTCCATCACTGTTACAACACAACGTTCACCCGCATTCTGTCACCTCGCGACACTTCGCACACCGCCACTGTTGTTTGAGGAAAGAGATTTAGATTTTATTAGTGGACTTCCTAACTCCAGAACAGTCGTAACGGTCAGCCACCATCACAACCCGTGCAACCCAACAAAGTCACCGTCGCTCGGAATTCTAGAAAACACTCCGCGCATTACTCATAATCAATCACGATATTACGCAGGCAGTACTCGAAACACGTCCGTCCTATTCCGCCGTCGATGCTGAACGATTGAATAATCACTGAGTAATAATAATAATAATAATACTAATCATAATAATAATAATAATACATAATAATAATAATAATAATAATAATATAATAATAATAATAATAATTAATAATAATAATAAATAGTGGTATTGCATCAAATTTGCTCAACTAAAAGTTTAGTCAATAAAAAAAAACAAAAAAAACCCCATTAAGAAATTTAGTCAAGTATCTGCATGGAGTTGGAGTAGACAAATGTAAAGACGCTACATATCGAAAAAGGGTAAGGTTACACAAGGCAGAAGAGTCCAGCTAAATGATGGAAATAGGATTGGAATAATGGACATAACGATGTATACAAATATTTAGGGATTCTCACACAACGCTGCAGAATTGAACAATAAAGTAATGAAAGCAAAATTGATAGATACATACAAGTAAAACGACTAAAGTCTATCCTCAAGACGCAACTAAACGTCAAAATCAAGATCACAGCAAATAAAAATACAATGCTATACCAGGACTGACATATTCAGTCGGAATCATTAAATGGACGCAGACCAGACATCCACGCGTTGGAAATATTAACTAGTACTACACTTACCAAACACAGAATTACATCACTCCTAAAATCTGCAATAGAGAGATGACACTTCCAAGGAGGAAAAAGGACGGACGGGGTCTAATTGATCTGAACAATCATCTTATAAACCAAATAGAACATTTTAAGAAAATACTTTTTTACACAAGAGCAACCACTCCACACTACAAGAGAGGGCTTTGGTTAGCTAGCTGACAAATCATTAACCACTCAATCAGCAAACAACAATTTAATCTACAAGGGAAACCTCATAACTGACCTGCAAAAGAGTTACGTCTCTCAGAAAAGACCCTACACAAGCGGCATTATGATGAACTACACAAAGGATCACGTAGATATTAAAGCCTTCAAATAGGTGGTTACAAACAACGGGAGACACCAACTATTTGTGAGGAAAACAGAAGGTTTTATTGATGGTATTCAAGACAGAGTGCATGCGACGAACAAATTATAAAAAATACATATGCAAGATGCGACAGTAAACGATCAATGTAGAAAATGTAGTGCAAGGGGTGAAAACAATCGAAAAACACATCATATCAGGGTGCTAAGTCACTATGTCAAACAGATATACCCTACAGAACATTACCAAGTAGTTAACATTATTCTTCAAAAACTAGCAATCAAAAGTACAACCTCATTGCACACACACCACCTTATACAAATACAAACCAGAAGAAAGTACTAGATACGTAAAGATTACAAAAAAAAAAATTTTTTTTTAATATGTACGGACCGCACATTTATAAAAGACAAACGATACATTCACAACAGACCGGATATAATAATAATGGGACAAGAAATAAACAAGAAACTACCCTTACGACGTGCGACCCAATGTGCATAACGTCGAGGACACGTGGACACAAGAAAAAAATGACAAGTATAGTGAGCTTGAATTGAGATCAAGAAGATGTGAAACAGAAAAAGGTAAAAACACTCCCATTCATATATCAGCAACGGCATTCATACCGAAGAAGCTACATGAAAGCATTAAACAACTAGATCTTCAAACCAATGTATCACATCGGGACTCAAAAGGCAGTAAGTAATACTCAACACGTGTAGAATAGTTCGTAAATTTCTAAACTCAGATGATACTTCGAGATTCGAGACAGCTTCCATCCTGACATGGTTTTCGTGGTTTCCCATATAGTCCGAAGAGCAAATGCTAGGGATGGGCGACGAGAAATCGGACCACGACCGTACACAGCAGAAAGAAAACATCATCTACAACATAGTACGATTTATAAATGACTTATTTTAGTTAGAGTTAAGACAAAGTAATAATGTATGTAAATTTAGGTACACATGAAGTACTTGACGTAAGTACCGTACAAATGTTAGCTCGGGTTTTAAACCGGAGTTTGTATTGAAATACATCCAATAAAAATAATAATAATAATAATAATAATAATAATAGTAATAATAAGGAATAAATAATAACAATAATAATAATAATAATAAAATAATAATAATAATAATAATAATAATAATAATAACAATAATAATAATAATAATAATAATAATAATAAGAATAATATTTTTTTTTTTTTTTTTTTGAAATTTATTGAAGCAAGAAACTAATTTGGAACAAGTATTCCCCCACCCCCAAACCCCATACATTCCTCCCCCACGAAGCCAAATGGGCATCAGGGGTCACATAATTATTAATGTTAACACATCCATCGTAGCGTAAGGGCTAAATACAATCAAAATCAAAATCAAAAACATTCAAACTATTAAATGAATATCCGGTGCTTACATAGGTTATCAATTACAAAACCATCAAATTACTACAACCATTTACAAAAAAACATACATAATAGATTTATCAGGAAAACTAATTATAAAATTAATAATATCTTTTACCTACCACACAGATTCGTTTCAACAACATAAATATCTAGGAAATAGGAATGAAAATGACGAAATTGAGCATGAAGGAAGGTTGTTCAGTTGTGCGATTTTACTCTATCTTATAATGAAATTTTTGTACAAGGATAATATTTCAGCCGGCAATGAAATTAAAAACTTTAGTGTATAAGATAAATGTAAACAACGCCACCTATGTTTGTTTCGGGCATTGGAACAACAAATTTCCTTTACTAACAAGTCTCGTTCCCTTATTATGTAAATAAGGTTTTTTATGTTCATTATTAAAATAATACTTTAAAACAACGATAAAAACATGGCTTTTAACGGCAGTAGTTATAGAGCAGCAATTCACAAAAACGTCATCTTTTCTTTGATGTTATTGTAATACTTTTAGGGCCAAACTATTTTTAATAATGTATTTTGAATTTGAATCATCGCTGTTTATTATATGAAAAAGACGGCGCTTCCCCATGAGAGCAACGCATAGGACATAATTAGATTCAGCTAATGTATATAAAACTAATCTTAGCATATCATCAGACAATACAGGTATACGTTGTATACAATGATATGCACACGAGCGGAGTTTCGAACAACAAAGTAAGTCCACGTGGTGGCTCCCGAAAACTCACGATCAATGAATACAACCCAAATACATATGGTATGCACAGATTCAATTTGTTGTACGCATTCACAGGCTGGTTGTCGGCACTGAAGTTCAAATTATGTATACACTTTGCCTCAGAAATATTAATTGAACGTCATCATTTTACTTGAATTTAAAGGCATGCATATGGAACAATTTTGGTTTTTTCAACGTTGATTACTAGTTCCCGATCAGAGTCCAGCACTGTAGATTCCTAAAAATCAGTAATTCATATTTTGTGTTTGCTTACGCTTCAAGTTCCTATGTATTGCTAGTAGTACAAGCCGTCGTCAGCATACATCATTAGTAAACAACTCTAACTAGATATTTATTAATGGCGTTCACGTATTATAATATAAAATTGCGGTCCTAATATAGGATCCTTGTGGTACAACAGTAATAAAATATAATAATAATAAAAATAAAATAATAATAATAATTTTTTTTTTTTTTTTTTTTTTTTTCTTTATTGGAAGTACATATTAAATACAGATTAGTTCAGTATGGAACGCAGTCCCACAAGCCACCAAGCGGCTTAGCTGTGGGATAAGAAAACATTGAACAACTTAATCAAAAATAAACCCAGACTCCCAGACTTTATAATATTGATATAAGTACAAGGGAAAAAACAACAAAATACATCGAACCAAAAAACATACAGAAAACTTGAACAAATAATTAAGACACTGCCAAATGAAACTTAAAAAATATACGCATCCCACTTACATGCAAATGTCGTTTCATATAACAAAAACACTTTTAACCATTCTTTACCCGATTATTTGATCTATACTTCGTAAATATTTGGGAATTATTAAAAAGTAAAAAGGTACACTGTATTGCAAAGCTCTTTTCCATACTATTGTTATGTAAGTTGGTATTTTCAAAATACTCGCTCCTGGCGCGAGTATTTGCCATTATGACTAAAAATAGTTTTAAACGAATTATCATAATAAAATTTAACTAATAATTTGTAAGGAACAGTACATTTACAGGTAAAACATACAAATCTATATCAAATCATCAAAGTTGTGATACATGAAACCATTTTACTTATAAGGGCTATTAAAAACAAACCATTCTATTGTGCCAGGATGAATAATATATTTAAATTTTGAAAAAGATGCATTGCCAAATGCACGCAGGGCCTATGATATGACTGACTCAGCAAGTGCTAGTATACGGTTCGGAGTAGAGGGAGATAAGGAAGTACATACTTTCGTTTATAAATCTGGTGTGAACACATGATTCTAAAGCGCCTATCACTACTTCTATATGAAATCCCAACTAAAATTTTGGTCTATCACCCCAACCCCAAATATTATGACTGTAAAACAGATTCTATTTTAATTTACACAATTACAGTTTATGATACAATGTTACCATCCAATGATGAACAGAATCATGCCAAACAATCAAAGGAATGAGTTATAATATGTAATTAGCATTATGGTCGGCATTGTTGAGGAGTGAAGAAATATGCACAATCTTGTTTTTAGCGAGTTAATGATAAGGCCTTCATCGTGTGTCCATCTTAACATTTTAATAATAAAATCTTCCTGTAAAAATATTCAGCAAACTTTTATGTTTTTGTTGAATGTACTAATGCTGAGTCATCAGCAAAGAAAAAAGAAAAACATTTACTTATGTAATGTACCATACAGAACATATATTAAATACAGAAACGGCCCTAAACAGAGATCCCTGCGGTACACCTGTTGAGCATACTCTGCTTCACTATCACAATTGCTCCTACGTTTTTCAGCATATATATAAGTTTTTTTCTATTGAAAAAATAATTTTAAACCATTGCCAAAAGAGGGCCTCTAACGCCAATTCGTTCTAAAAGCAACCAACATTTTTTGTGATTAAGCGGTAGTCGAAAGTTTAGTGAAGTCAATAAACATACATAAAAATGTGATAGTTTTGGTTAAGCTTAGAGTTGACTAAATCAGCAAATTTTACAAGAAAATCTGAAGTACGTATTCCCTTTTAAATCCGTTTCGTATTGATTTTTATTGATAATATTTAAACTTTTCTAAATATTTTACTACAAACAATTGGCAACATAGCTTTCCATTATCTTTTCAATACTTGCCAAAAATTGGCAAAATTGGTCTATAGTTAGAGTATTCAAGCGTGATTTCCCTTTAAAATGGGTCTACAATGGAGGTCTTCAGTTTTGCCGGCACCAACCACCTCGGTTAGAGAAAGTTAATTAAACGCGCAATTACCGGGCTTATTCTCATTAGAAATATTTTTCAGGTCTTAACTCGTTTTATACGTCAATGCCGGCTTGCTTATTTGTACTATGGTTGTTGATAATTTCTTTACCGCTACTTCAATCGATTGGAGGTATGTACATAGATTGGGGTTGGTGATGTACCTATCATCGTTTCCAATCTCGTTTAGAACACACTGCACTTCACAGTGTGTATATTTCTTATCACACCTCACAAAAAACGATTTTGCAAATTTATTTTGCGATCAACAGTTTTCACTCTCTGTATTCCCAGGAAGCGGCTAATAATACATCCACAGACTCTTTTTACGCTTACCTAGTATTTCATTAAGACTGCCACGTGTCTTTGATATTATGTTATTTTCGTTTGATTAAATTTTTATAGTATGGATTTTGCTAACAGTATTTTCTTGTTTACCTTTATTCTGAAAACAATTATATCATGTCTATAATATCTTTTAAGCCATTTAATCATTTAGTTTTTCCACTTCGAAACAATTTTGTCTCTTCCCTTTGTTAACTCTAAAAGTTCCATGCTTACCCACTTCTTATTATTTCGACATTTAACTTTATTATTTTTATGAGAAGTAGCCTTCTCTATGCCGTTTTGAATTCATTATATATAGCATCGTACAATGACAAAAATATTACTCGATATAATCTTCCACTGTACAGATTTTTAATTGAGTTAGCAGTATATTTTCCATTCAAAATTTTTTTATTGTATTGTTTCCTCGGAATCATCACCTTGTTCTCCTACACGATTGAGCGATTATCATGTAATGGTCACTGACTTTTGACGTATAAACGGCCGTACGTATGTTAGCCTCGATACCTCGTAAATAAAACATGGTCAATACACGTACTGCTTAATAAGCCTACCATTAACGATTCTCCGCGTAGGAACTGTAAAAAGGAATGAATCCCATTTGCAGCAAGAACAGCCTTCATATAATTGAAACTACGTTATCACGTTGCTGGAGAATGTACTATTGGACATCACAATAGACACTGCGTATTATCGCCAACCTTCCCCAATAATTTTCCAATTCCTCAATAAAATCAATATGGAATCATTATGGGGTGGCCTAAGATGCCACACGCAAAGCTATTTCAACTGTATTTTATAAATAATTTGCCAGATTTCACAGATAGTTCCTTAAAAGTTCACAAAGGATGTATTATAACATTCAAATTAAATAACATTTGAAAACAAATATCACCAAACCCCCACCTCTTCTCCTTCCTTAGTTTTTTATAATAACGATTATAGCCATAAATTCAAACACAATTGCTTCTCTCTTGAAGAATTTATTCACTTAAAATTAATACATGAAAGTTATTTAACTGTTTTGCAACGTAACAAGCACCTTGGTCCAATGTTATTAATTGATCAATATTTAAATGGTATTATTGAAGGCCACCACAATATCTTCACACCATGAATCAATATCATCGTTAAACAGCGTTAATTTATCTCTTCTCTTATTTGCTTCCAAAAGTCATTCAATAAAGATTATCTCTGTATAAAGAACCAAAACTTTACCTGTGACCAACCACACAGAGAAACTAGAGAGTCAACCCTTGGTCTCACTGACAGACAGCTTATCTAGATCAGCAAAATTAACGATTGTTATAACTTGCTTTGCACTCTCGTCCCAGTCTTACAAGAATCTTACCCCGGCTATTACCACACGATAAACCCACTCCTTAGAACGTGTTTTCGCTCGCCAGAGAAGTTCATGTTAAAACTAGGCGGTCAAGTTTTCATTAAGTAACACGTTGTTTACCAGCCTCCCACTTCCACCGGTGGAGTGAATGCTTGTAAACTCTGTTGCGTCGCTTATCAATGAACTTGATCTCGCTTCTTGCGGACTTTGTAGCTGACGATAATCCGCGGAGTCGAGCCTGTTCCTTGTAGGCAACCGATGAGCTGCCTCGGATATCGTCCTGCTACCAGTTTCAATGTCTAATTTCCCAGCTAAATCTCTGAACCAATTTTCGACCACCGCCCATGATTTATTAAACGTTTGCCAAATCAAAGTTTTTATTCCTGCTATATTGATCAAGCGAATGAACATGTGGCCGTAAACGCCAGCAAATAACACGATCTTTTTCCACTGTTTTGCTTTTTTAACGTGGACAACAGCCGATTTAAGTTCCCTAAGTTCAACACGCCAGTTCGTCTTTGATACCTGGTATACTCTTCCGCCAATGCGTGAAGGAGTCGTGAAACTTCGGTACGAAACTCGGAAAAAAACTCTTGGCAAATAATATAATAATAATAAAAAATAAATAAATAATAATAATAATAATAATACTAGTAATAATAATATAATATAATAATTAATAATGTAATAATAAAATAATAATTTTTTTTTTTTTTTTTATATATTGGAAGTACATATTAAATACATGATTAGTCAGTATGGAAACGAGTTCCCACAAGCCACCACAAGCGCTTAGCTGTGCGGGATAAAAAACATTGACAATTAATAAAATAAACCCAGACTCAGACTTTATAATATTGATATAAGTACAAGGGAAAAACAACAAAATACCTCGAACCATAAAAACATACAGAAAACTTGAACAAATAATAATACACAATAATAATAATAATAATAATAATAATAAAATAATAATAATAATATAATAATAATAATAATAATAATAATAATACGATAAGTTACTATATTATTGTACATTCACTTTGCAATATAAACATATTCGGAAACATAAATATTTCCCACTAAGCTGCAAAAACAGCTATTAGTGGGGCGCATAGAACAAATATTGAGAGCGCACCGGTCACGTTAAATGTATGCCACAAACCAAAACACCTCTACAGATTTAAATACAAAAAATAAATAAAAAAAACACTGATGTTAATAGACATTCGATTTAGAAATAACAAGAATAATACCGAATAAAAATTATTACAAAAAATTAATCAATCAAATCAAATCAAAAACAGCGGAATTTCCAAAGAATCAATGTTAATGATTACAGAAACACACCAAAAAAACAAACTAAGCAATTTAGCCCAAAAATAGGTGAAAATTGGTGAGTAATAATAATAATAATAAGAAGTAATAGTAATAATAATAATAATAATAATAATAATCATAATAATAATAATAAATAATAATATAATAATAAAAAAAAATAATAATATATAATAATAATAAATAATAATAATAATTTTTTTTTGTTTTATTATTATTATTTTTGATTCGAAGTACATATCTTAAATACATGATTAGTTCAGTATGGGAAAACGAGTCCCCACAAGCCACACAAGCGGCTTCGCTGGGAGATAAAAAAACAGTGACAAATATAGTAAAATAACCCAGACTCCAGCTTATATATTGATATATAGTACAGGGAAAAACAACAACAACAATACCTAGAACCAAAAAACATACAGAAAACTTGAACAAATAATAATACACTAAAAAATGAAAACTTAAAAATACTACGCATCCCACTACATGCAATGTCTGTTTCATACAACAAAAAACACTTTTAACTCATGCTGTGACCCTACATTTGATTTTGTATATTCGTAAATATTTGGGAATTTTATAAAAGTAAAAGGTACACTGTTATTGCAAAGCTCTGTTCCATACTTATAAGTGTAAGTTGGTATTTTCAAATACTCTGCCTCCTGGCGCGAGTATTTGCATTATGACTAACAATAGTTTTAAACGAATTATCATAATAAAATTTAATAATTAATTTGTAAGTGAACAGTACCTTACAGGTAAACATTACAATCTCTATATAAATCATAAGTTGTGAGACATTGTACCAATTTTTCTTACAAGGGGATATTAAACAAACCATTGTCTATTTTGCCAGTGACAATCCCCACTATATTTTAAATGTGAAAATGAGCATTGCCCCATGGCAAGTAGGACATATGATATGAATGACTCAGCAAGTGCTATGTATTACGGTTCGGGATGAGTAGCAGTTATAAGGAGTACATACTTTAGTTTATAAATCTGATGAACATGATCTAAGCCGTTCTACTAACTTCTTCTATATGAACATCCCAACTAAAAATTTTGGTCTATCACCACCCCCAAATATTCATGACTGTAAACAGATTCTATTTTATTTACACAATTACAGTTTTATGATAATACCATCCATATGATGAACAGAATCATGCAAACATCAAAGGATGAGTTATAATATTTATACAAAATCTTGTTTAGCTGAGTTAATGATAAGGCCTTCATCGGTTTGTCCATCTTAACATTTTAATAAAAATCTTCCTCGTAAAAAATATTTCAGCAACTTTTATGTTTTGATGAATTGCTACCAATGCTGAAGTCATCAGCAAGAAAAAAGAAAAAACATTTACTTATGACTGTACCATTACAGTTAACATATATTAAATACAGAACAGGCCCTAAAATAGCGCCTGCGGTACAACCTGTTGAGCAGTACTTGGCTTCAACTCTCACACTCTCCTCTCGCACAAATAATGTTCTATTTGAAAAAATAATTTTTAAACCATGACAAAAGAGGGTCTCTAACGCAAATTCGTTACAAAGCAACAACATTTTTTTGTGCATTTAGCGTATCGAAAGCTTTAGTGAAAGTCAGGATAAACATACAAAAATGGATAGTTTTTTGTAAGCTTAGAGTTGACTAAATCGGCAACATCTTACAAGCAAATCTGAAGTTCTTTTCACCTTTTGAAATCCGTATTGATTTTTATTGATAATATTAAACTTTCTAAATATTTACTAAACAATTGGCTACATATATATTTCATTATTCTTTCAATACTTGAGCAAAATGGCAATTTAATAATAATAATAATAATAATAATAAAATAATAATAATAATAATAGATAATAATAATAATAAATAATAATAATAATAATAATAATAATAATAATAATAATAATAATAATAATAATAATGGAAGTACATATTTAAATACCATGATTAGTTCAGTATGGAAACGAGTCCCCCAAGCCGGACACAAGCGGCTTAGTGTGTGGATAACAAACATTGACAATTAATAAAAAATTAACCCAGACCCCAGACTTATAATATTGATATAGTACAAGGGAAAAAAAACCAAAATACCTCGAAACCAAAAAACATACAGAAAACTTGAACAAATAATACTACACTGAAAATGCGACTTAAAAAATACTACGCATCCCATTACATGCAATGTCGGTTGCAATAACAAAAAACTTTTAAAAACTCATTCTTTACACCTTACTATTTGATCTATACTTCTGTAAAATATTTGGGAATTTTATTAAAAGTAAAAAGGTACATGTATGCAAAGCTCTTTCCCATACTTATGTTGTAAAGTGGTATTTTCAAAATACTCTGCCGCCCTGGCGCGAGATTCTGCATTATGACCAACAATAGTTTGAAACGAATTATCATAATAAAATTTAACTAATAATTTGTTTAAGTGAACAGTTAACATTTACAGGTAAAAAACATTACAAATTCTATATAAATCATAAGTTGTGATACATGAACCATTTTTTCTTATAATGTGATATTAAACAAACCATTTTATTTTTATTTTTTTATTAATAATAATAATATAATAATTAAATTATTATTATTATAATAATAATATATTTTTTTTTTATTGAAATACATATCTCTTATACATTTTTTTTTTATGAAACATGTTCGGCCATCCACAAATGCACAGGACAGCTTAACTGTGGAATATGTTACATTTAAAAAAAATCATACATGTGAAATATGATTTTTAAATAACTCAATTATTCAAAATTCCAGATAGCACTACAATAATGAGTGAATAGTAAAAGTAAGTAACAGTAAGCATGGGACATGACTCAGCGGTAAAAAATAAAATTAATAATCAATACTAAAATAAAAGATTTAAAATAGTAATAAAAAACAAAAATTAATGTTGCAAATTAAAATACTTTACTTAAAACTAGCCAAAAAACATTTTTGTGAAGCAACAGTGCGCAGTAATACAGTGAATAAACAGTGAACTAGAAACAGATATAGAACACAGCTGAAGTATTAGAGTGCTAATTCAATTTCATTAAATTTGAGAAAACTTATGTAACAAATACACAAGTACCCCCCACAAAATACCACAAAAAACCCTAACTTCACATATTCGTAGCAAAAATTAGCTTTTAGTCTATTTTGATTTCATAAATAGTCTCTAAATCTTGATGTTCTTTGGAATCCTATTTTAAAATATGAAAGGTATAGTGTATGATAAGGTTCTTTACCATACTTATTTGCAACCGTGGCCAACTGGTTATACTTCAGAAGATTTGGAGCGAGTTAGAACAAGTAGTGTGATTTATACAATTTTTGTGAATATATACGAAAAAATGTTTCAAAACTAACTTATATGGAATAATTTCTGTAAAGGTAAAACGTTTTGAGTCTATAACATTCTAAAGTGCTTAAATTATTTTCAGTAATCATCTTCATTATTTTATTTTGAATAGAGATTAGACTATTTAGCTGTGAGAACGAAGCATTCCCCAAATTAACAGACCGTAAGAAATAACCGACTCTGCAAGGGATATATAAAACCATCCTTACATATTTAAATGGTAAAATGACTTTAATGCATATAATTGGTAACGCGCATGACCTTAAGCGCTTTACATATTCCAGTTTGTATATTCCAACAAAAGTACTATCCAATCTCCAAACCCACATACGGATGGCTGTAAAACAGTGCAATTGAAGTATCACACGAACAATCCAGACAATTTACCCGGCGTTCAGATGTAAGCATTCAAAATGTGGGCAATAACATGGAGATTAGTATTTCGACCCGCGTTTAACGGCATAGAAATGTGCACAATCTTTGTTTTTTCAATATTTATGATTAGCCTTAACGTCATGGTTCCCCCTGAGAAATTTAGAAAATCATTTTCAATTATCTTTTTCTGCAATTTTACGTTTTATGAATAGACACTAAAGCAAAGTCACGTGTAGCAAAAAGCAATGCTATAAGCAATGCAAAAATATACTTAACCATTACTATTTTACATATATTAAGTAAAGTTGAGGTCCTAAAATAGAGCCTTTGTGGTATGCCACTGGGGCAGGTACATGACTTTGCTTCACTATACACTTCGGCCCTCTCTTACAATTAACTTTCTATTCAATAAATAATTTTTAAAACAATTAACAATGTACCTCTAACCCAATACTTTCCCCCCCCCCAAAACGGGGGGCCCAATCTAGCAGCTTATTAAAATCAAGGGTGTCCCCAAATGCTTTTTTATAATCGATAAACATACATAAAATGTTAAAATTTTCGTCTAGCGTTCTAGCTTAGTATTAAAACTAGGTCAGAAAAGGATATGCCAAAAGGTTCTAACTGTTCTTTTTTCCTCTTTGAAATCCATATGGTTGTCGTTTATTATTTTAAATTTTCGTCATGTAATCTATTAAGCAATTGCAACGTAATCTTTCAAGTATTTTTCCAATGCTACACATAATGGCAATTGCCTATAAGTGACATATTTCAAATGGTCGCCCATTTTGAAATTCGGCCTAACAACAGTGTTTTCAATGTTTCTGGAATAATGCCCTCCTTTCAAGGGGAAAACTAAGAAATATGGGCAATAACTGGATGATCTCATCAAACTATATTTTGCAGGATCCTAACTCTAATTCCGGTCAATTCCTGCCTTTTTTTTTTTTGGGTTTTTATTATTCATTTTAAGTATTAATTTCTTTGACCCGGTCGCTAAAATTAGGAGCACGTATATCGACTGTAATTGTTGCTCGTATGCATTATCTCTCCTATTGTATCTAACACACTTAATGTCGCAAATGTGAACATCTTTTCAATTTTCATCTACAAAAGGTATTTGCAAAATATTCGCAATGTTTAGAATTGTATCATGTCTAACTAAACAATTTATTTATGACTTCCACAGCTGCTATCTTTCCTTTCCGAACATTATTTCATTAAGATTTTGCCACGGTGTTTTCTGCAGTCTTTACCTGTTTAATGCATGTACCATAGTAATGTAGTTACCATCGAATATATTTTTTATTGTTCTATTTCTTAACCTATTATAATCTTTCCTATATTCATTTTTAGATTACACTGAAGTGCGGACATTTTTCCACCTTTGGAACAAAATAAAAAAGGCGCGATCTCTTTCCTTTACTGATTTTAATAACTCTTTCGTCATCCACACTTGATTCACTCTCTCTTTTAACTTCTCGCTCTTTAAAAATTAGATCGCACATCGTAGGCTATTTTAAAATTGCTTGGATTGATCGTTATTAAGGGAAATACACTTCTTGGCTGATAATAAATTGATCCCATTTCATGCGTTTGAACACTTCCACTAATTTAGCTTCGTTATACATTTTCGCAAGGTGTTCGTTTATTGTATTTATATGAACAAGGTACAATTCCTGTGGAATGCAACTATCCTAAAGTGATCGCTAATCTTCGTTGTATATACCGTGTTTTGACATCTAGGTCAATACCTCGGATGTAAATGGTCTATACTGGTACTGCCTAAGCCTATTATTAACTATTCCTCTCGCGTTGCTGCAGTGACACACTGTACAAACCCACTAGTTGCAAACACGCTTGATTACAACTAACTTTGACATCATTAATGATCAAGTACATCCAATATTTGAATCACCAATATATATTGCCAATGTTATTTTTATTTGCACCAATACTTTCTATTCGTTAATAAGCTCTAATTTTGTATTGTAATCAGGAGGTCTATATACACATAACAGTGATATAACCCTCCTGCTCCCTATTAATCAGGTACCACAAATCCTTCAAAACTATGAAATCATACATCTGCTATGTCAAACCTCACCAGTTTTGTAACAAATAGTATTAATCCACCCCTTTATTACTAAGACGTAGTTTACAATAACGATTCTGACCATCTATTTGATTACACTGAGCTTTCTTCGAAAACATTACTTCACTAAGGGACTAACATATGGAATTTATTTCATCTGGTTTGCAATAACACGAGTAGTTTCGTCCAATTTTTCCTATAGATCTAATATTTAATTGGGAAAACAATTATACCTTTACAATTTCTTTGCACCCATTCGTCCAGACTGTCCAGACTTCAGTTGATCATGTCCCCTGCTCTCTTTATCTTGACCACAACCTTTGACTGCTCGTCTTACGCCTGCACAAATTATCCCTCGCGGAACCAGACAAATTTGTACCAACAACTTTGCCCTCTGCTTGACATGCCAAAATAAAATTGCGGAAAAGTGGAAGAAAGATGTTCGTTAGTAAAACTAATTCAAGTCCGTTTCTTTTGGTACTCCTGAAGGCCGTTCGCTGTTTTTTCGGCAGTCGCCGGGCTGCTAATAGCTCGTTCGCGTTTTTTTCGCGAAGTAAATTGTACTACAACTTTGAGAATGGTATAATCTTTGTTTCTGGCTGGCACTCGATGGACCGCGTTCGATATCATAGTCTTCTTAGCTTTTACATCTAATTTCATTCGCAATAGACTCACAAAATAGTTTCTATGTTCGTTGTCACATTTCTAGCACATTTGAAATCTTAAGGTTTTTGTTTCTTTCTACCGTACTGTCAAGATCATTAACCTGCCCTGTAGTTCCTCTATAATCTTGTCTTGCCAGCTACTCTTTAATAAGTTTTGAATTGTAAGATCACTTTCAATAAGTTTTCTCGTTCAAGTCCCTCAAAGAAACACCATCCCAACACCCACTCCCATGCACGATACGAATCTCCATCACTAGGCAATTCACTGCTGCATTACCACACGACATTGCTATCTTATCTAATGCAGGCACAGAAATACTAATAGTAAGTAAGTTATAAAGTAATATAATATAATGACACGACCCCCCGACGACGACGACGGACGACGACGACGACGACGACGACGAGGACGACGACGCAGACGACGACGACGACAGAAGACGAACAGTCCCCGAAAGACGGACGACCCGAAAGGACGACGACGACGACGAAGACCGATGATGATGATGATGATGATAATGATGATATGATGATGATGATGATGATGATGATGATGATGATGATGATGATGATGATGATGATGAGATGATGATGATGGATGATATGATGAGATGATGATGTGTACTAGAGTTAGAATGGTCAGGCTAATACAAATGATATGAGCTCCAAAGCTGGAGTGAAAGCAAGGGTGCCCCGCTAAGCCCAATTTGTTTCAATCTAGCTATTGAAGCCAATCATTAGAGCGATTACAAACTTACCACAGTGGGTAGTTGTGGGGCTGAAATTCATAGTCGATCGAATTCCATACTGGCCTATGCCGGATGACTTTGGTTTAGCAGCTAAAAATGAATTGGCTCTACGAAGTTCTTTGAGAGTGGGCTGGGGATGCAGCCAAGTGGGCAGGACTGACATTTTAACCCAAAGAAACCATCTTTCTAGTGTGCTCGCTTAGTGTTGACGCAGAAAAACACGAGATACGCTTCCAACGGTATTCCTCATAAAAGGTACTCCAAGAAAGCATTGAACGATGGGAGGCGTACCAGCATCTGGCGTTCCTACTGGATTCAGAGTCCAACAAACGCAGTAGCTGAGCTGGAGAGAATGTGTGAAGACCACACAAAATTGATGTTTCTCCGTTAGCACCCTGGCAGAAGTTAGATGCCGTAAGGACTTTTCGCCCCACGGCTAGAGTTTATACTGCGTGGAGGGGAGGGATGAGAAAAGACTGCCTTCCTTTATAAATGTGACCGCAAAAATGAAGGCGGAGGCCGGAAACGGTGGCTGTCACTCCCTCGAGGTGCCAGCGCCAGAGGTGGTGTACAGGCCCACATGGCGGAGGGGGGTGCAGGCCTGTGACCAACTAATGACTCTGTAGATGTGCTGGCGGTTAGCCCATCCGTTTCGGCTTTCTTACGGCCAGCGATCCAGTTTGTAAGGATTAATTGCGTGGTCCCTCACTAAAGGAGGTAGTTAGGAAACGTTATTAATGTAGTAGAGAACAACGTGCACGGACTGCTTGCCAGTTCGCTTTGGGAAGCCTGGTTGGGATATGGGAGGTAGAAGTAATGGAACTCAATTTCCATTTGGACTAGAGCCCCGTAATGCATACAAGGAGGCTACAAACACGCATTGGGTGTCACGTGGGGTACAGTGGAGGCAAGATGGTGAGATGGCCATTACAATACAATATGGACAAATTTCGGACAACCGATAGGCATACTATACGCCAAGGCTCGCGGCTAGTTGGCTAATCAACTAAGAAATGGTCTCCGTCACAACTATAAAGAAAGACTTCTTCGAAAGCCAGCGCAGGAAAGGGTATAGACATTCTAGTAAATCTCAGGCTAGTAACCATTTCATGTAAACTGGGCGATTTACACGTTCTGTGACTGGGCGGTTGTTACAAGGCGCGATTTAGATTACAGTGGGGCTAAATGGTATCGGAGGTACGGAAATGCTCTCTAAACTGTCGCCGGTGTGACTATGCGGCACGAAACTTTACCCACATGTTTGAACTCGGGTCGATATCATACTTGCTGCATGGACAGAGAAGGCATAATGCTGTGTGAACATGATTAGTTAAGGCTATTCCGAGGAATCAGGCAAATCCACAAATCCGGTTAATCAGAAGATTCAAAATTGCGATCTGAAGGGAAAGACGATCTAGTTATTACGAACATCATAACAAGAAAGCTTGTATATGGACGTTACTGTACCCGCCGAGAACCACGACGACGCCTTGTTAGCGTCGAGATTATTTTTTTTTTTTTTTTTGTTTTTTTTTTTTTTTTTGCAAGATCAGGAAGTTAATACGCCACATTGCCGCAAGTGCTTAGAAGCCAGGGGTTTGAAACAGTGGTTGAAGCAGTGGTTGTGTGGTAGTCTGGATCGTGGGTACTAGGAATGATCGGGTTGTGATGAAAATGATGGGGAATTGGAAAAAGGTACTCTCCCTAATGAGAAAGTTGATGGTCAGTGACACTAGCGGGGGAGCACGTAGAACATTTTGTATGAACATGTTACTTGGCATCGTCAATACAACTGATGACACGTAATACAAAAAATACTAATGTATATATATTTTAATTTCGTTTTAACAAAACGCAGAGGATTGCGTGATTTATGCGTGTAAGCAAATAGGATTGAACACAAACTTGGTTGGATTCTTCCTTAGACCTATCTTGTTTTGTATGTATATTATATTATTGCTTCAATTGAGAGAGTTGCAAAGGAGTCTATATTGTATGCATGTACGTTTTTAGTATTATTGTGTGTACCTGATATAGATTATTGTTATCGATTTATTATGTTAACACAAATTGTCCAATTTTACGTTTATTTGTCTGCTGATGGTGCGGTGCAATATGTAGATGTGCTTATTTGCTTTAAAACAATGTACAATGTATTGTAAGTAACTTTGCATCCCTCCAACCTCCTTGAGCACACAACTTCAACGGTTATTGATAAAATTGATTGGTTGACGCAATGTAATGTGATAGATACTAAATAACTGATGATGATGCTGATGATGATGATGGATGATGATGATGATGATGATGATGTATGATGATGACTTCATAATCAGAATAAACACAAACATTAAGTGGTTGGTGACTACGCTAACTACAATCAATAATCTGTCTGATCAATTTAAATAGTTGAATTAAAAGAACTTCTGTAAATAGTGAGCCCAAATTTATATGTTACCGAATACCTCAGGGAATTTCGCTGCATGCCATGAGTGTTCTCTTAGAACACATCTGGATGCAAAACGAGAACGGCTGTAGCTAAGGCTGTCATGCTGACTTATCACCAACAATCTAGAAGATATTCATAATTGGCTCTTCACTTCAGGTGTGTTAAACATGACATAATTCTCAAGGATTTGGAAAAGTAACAAAATCCCACTGGAAGGCAATGCATGGATGTGGACCCCTTGGTAGCCAGAATCTGAAGCGACGATGAAGTGCCCACCAGTGGTTGGCGCTCTCCCTTCTTACCCCAACACAAAATGTACGGACACTAAGAAAATAGAGATGTTGTAACACTCACCCATGTCCCCAGTGAGATGCTAAAAATTACCCCTGCCCATTCGGGAGAAACGGTGACACCGGGGTCCCCAATCATGAAAGTAGCTTGTTTCAGCTTCAAACAAGCATAAATAAAAGATGTCAACGAAAGTTTTAATTGGGTCACGGACTGTTCTCCCCAGGCACATATGACCTTTGTACAGGCGCGCCAAGCTAACGTAGTTGCTTTCTAACAGGAGGAAGCCAACATACGGACACTGAGTCATCAAAGAATCCAACGGCCTCTATTTGTCCATGCTGCAAGGAATGGAGATATCAACAGCAATTCCTTCTGATCATCTTCGATTTCAGGAAATATAATGACACAAATCCAGTAAATAGTCAAATAAATGATTCGGATTTAATTTTCCCACTAAACCTTGCGAGTTCTCCGTGTCAGAACAAAACAACCAATTAATGAAGTCAAAATCGCCCTATACTACAGAATTCATCTACACAAATCAATTCCCCAACCAAGATAATAATCGGATGTGGCCCCAGTAACAGCAGATCTGCAAGGTGGATAAATTCGACTAGAACAGGGCACGAGGAAGGATGGGACCAATTTGAAGAGGAGTGGCAGAGGGTACTGGCAGAAATACAATCCCTTGCAGACGGGAAGAAGGATAATATGGGAGGACGCCACCACCAGGTCGTCATCAGGCAACCTGGAAATCGTGGTAACAACCGTTGGAAAGTCGCTGGGTTCTGATGACAGGTGATGTGATAGCTGCTAATGTGATAGATACTAATTAAATGATGATGAGATGATGATGAGATGATGATGATGATGATGATGATGATGATGATGATATTGATGATGATGATTGATGATGATGATGAGACGACCGACGACACGACGACGCGACGACGACGACCGACGACGAAGACGCGACGACGACGACGACGACGACGACGACGACGACGAACGACGACGACGACACGACGACGGACGACGACGACCGACGGACGACGACGACGACGACGATTTCCCTCGACGACGACGACGACGACGGACGACGACGACGACCGACGACGACGACGACACGGACACGCCGAAGACGATGACATGACGATGATGATGATGATGATGATGATGATGATGATGATGGATGATGCTGATGTGATGATGATGATGATGATGATGGATGATGATGATGATGCTTGATGATGATGAGCACATCCGTTTCGGCTTCTTACGGCCAGCATCCACGTTGTAAGGATATTGACGTGGTCCTCACTAAAGGAGGGAGTTAGGAAACGTATTGGTAGATTTTTTTTTTTTCTTTTTCCTTCACCAACGGTCCACGACTGCTGCCAGTTCCTGTCGGGAAGCATGGTTGTGATCTGGAGGGGTGGGGGAAGGTGAAGTAATGACTTCAGTCCATTGGGACAGAGCACGTAATGCTACAAGGAGGCTACAAACACGCATTGGGTTGTCAGTGGGGTACAGCTTGCGGCAAGAGGTGAGACAGATAGCCAGTACAAAATTAAATATGCCAAAATCGGACACCGATAGCATACTATACCGCCAAAAGGCTCGCGTCATTTGGATAACCAACTAAGAAATGGTCTCCGTCACAACTATAAAGAAAGACTTCTTCCGCAAACCAGACCAGGGAAAGGTGTATAGACATTTAGCTAATCTCAAGCTATGTAACCCATTTCATGTCAACTGGGCGATTTACACGGTTCGTGACTTGCTGTGTGTACAAAGGCCGCGATTAGATTACAGTGGGGCTAAATTGTACTCGGAGGTACGAAATGCTCCATACTAACTTGTCGCCAGTGGAATATGGGCACGAAACTGTGACCAACATGTTTGAACTCGTGTCGATATCATACTGCTGCATGGACAGAGAGGCATAATGCCCTGTGGTTGAACAGATTAGTTAAGGCTTCATTCCGAGGAATAAGGCAAACACAATCCGAGTTAATCCAGAAGATCCCAAATTGCGATCTGAGGGAAAGACCTGATCTAGTTATACGAACATCATAACAAAGAAAGATTGTATAGTGGACGTTACTTTACCCGCCGAGAACCACGACGACGCTTGTTAGCTGCTCGAGATTACAGATCAGGGAAAGTATACGCCACATGGCCGAAGTGCTTAGAAGCCAGGGGTTTGAAACTGTGGTTGAAGCAGTTGTTGTGGAGTAGTCTGGGATCGTGGGATACTAGGAATGAATGGGTTTTGAAAATGCTGGAATTGAAAAAGGTACTTACCCTAATGAGAAAGTTGATGGGTCAGTGACACTATCCGGTGGAAGCAGAGAATTTTATTGAACATGTAACACTGTGGCATCGACAATACAACTGATGAAGTAACTTCAATAAAATTACTAACTGTCTATACATATTTTAATTCGTTTTAACAAACGCAGAGAGAGATTGCGTGATTTATGGTTGTATAGCAAATAGGATTGACACAACGGCTCGTTCTTAGGAACCTATCTCTGTTTTGTCTGTAATTATATTATTGCTTCAATTTGAGAGGTGCAAAGGAGTCTACATTGTAGCATGTACGTTAGTTACTGTGTGTTTCCTGATATAGATAAGTATTGAATTCTGAATATGTTAACAACAATGGTCCAATTTTACCGTTTTTTATTGGTCTGCTGATGGGGAGGTTTACTTGTTTCCAGTGCAAATATGTATGGTGTGTATGCTTTAAAACAATGTACAATGTATTGTAATAACTTTGTATATTTAGTCAACAACTTCAACTGTTATTGATAAATTGTGGGTTGACGCAATGTTAATGTGATAGATATAATAAATGATAATGATGATGATGACGATGATGATGAGATGATGATGATGATGATGAGTGAGATGATGATGATGATGAGATGATGATGATGATGATGATGAAGAAGAAGAAGAGAAGAAGAAGACGAAGAAGAAGAAGAAGAAGAAGAAGAAGAAGAAAAAGAAGAGAAGAAGAACGAAGAAGAAAGAAGAAGTGACACTATCGGTGGAGGCAGAGACATTTTTATTGAACAGGTAATCGGGCATCGGGACAATACAAACTGATGACGTAAATACAAAAAATACTAACTGTATACATATTTTAATTCGTTTTAACAAAAACGCAGAGATTGCGGATTGATGGTGAAGCAAATAGATGACACAACGCGTCGTCTTAGACCTATTTTGTTTTGTATGAATAGGTAATATATTGACTTCAATTGAGAGGTGCAAAGGGTCACATTGTATGCATGTAAGTTTAGTATTTTTGTGTGTACCTGATATAGATTGTGTTATTTGATTTTAATAGGTAACAACAATTGTCCATGTTACCGTTTTATGTGTCTGCTGATGGTGAGGTGAATATGTATGGTGTTTTTGCGCTTTAAAACAATTAGTCGTTTATCTCGGTCGAAAGTTGGGCTCCAAACTTGGGGGGCAAGGGCTACCCATACCAATTCGGTTCTTCACAATCACGGAGCATGTCTGTTGATATTGAAGGAAAAAATTTCACGGCTAACAATACGTCACGACGCTGCAAAGATGGCCGCAGCTTCATTTCTATCGCCGCACATTGACTTACTAAAACCAAAATTTAATGCTAGAAAAATAATTGCAGACAACTTAATGGTACTGATTCGATTCGTAAGAAATTTAACAACAATGCTAATGCAATTAAAATTAAAATACACACAATGGAAATAATCAGTATAGGTCGAAAATAGACCTCGTTAACCCACTGTTTCCTATTTACGCCTGATTTACGGACATTCAAAGGTGTACAATATCGATTCGAAAATTTTGAAAACAAATCACTAAAGTGCTGTTATGATATTGGCAACAGATGGTATAACAGAATTTGTATATAATAGGATTTTCTAACCTGAAATAATAACCAAAAAACTAGATCGCGGTATTCCAATTCATTAAATACCTGTGATTGCCACATATAGGCAGTCCATAGCCATAAGACCAGTAGAAATTTCGTCTGGATGGATTTATTTCTGATACTGTTAGGGTGCTTCTTAAGGATAGAAAAAATATTGGGTAGGGGACACCTGTCGTTCCGGGCCTACAAAGTTTTAGACGCCATCTTCTTTTAGCATATACATATAGTACCACGCTCTTGGTTTCAGACCTTCTATATGCTTTTTATCTACAGCTGTAATAAATCTGATGTAGTATTTGGATTCTCTATGAACTATGAAATAAATGATATAAAATTGGTCATCCTGGGAAACAGTATGGAAATATTATAGAAAATACATATAATAAGTCATGCAGATAAGGATATACGGAATTGTCGTTTATGATAGACATATTACATTTGGCACACGATATTAGGAATGTAACTGAAAATGATTTGAATGTAGGGGCTATCTCATGTCCCACCGACACCAAAAGAGGCCATTTACAAGATGGCGGCGAAAAACATTTTTTTAAAAATATGGAGATGCATGTTAAAATTGGTTAAATACATAGATCATGCCATGAAAAATGACTTTTGATAGGGCCATATCAAAGAACAAGAGTGGCACCAAATGGCGGCCATTTTAAAAAAGGATGGCACACGTAAATATATTGAATGATATAATCTTGTTATTAGATACACACGTAGGGCAAGTCCATTGAAAATACATGTTAGTGTTATATCAATTTAATTACTTTTTTAGAAAACAACGACGATATTGATCGGCTGGAAGAAAAGTGTTTAAAATGTGTCCAGCAAGGTACATCTGCACTGTGACACCAACGGGCTCCATTTCGCCTTTTGCCAAGCTATGATGAAAACGTAGAGAGAAAAGAAAAACCTGCAACTTGCTTTGAAGAACTGGCATTTTACTATTAGATTACTTATTTCAAGTTTAATCCGAAACTGATAGTGGTTGCCTAATAGATTTCAGGAAGGTTTCCAATTGGTATCCCTATACGACTGTCAAGTACACACCGTTTGGTCCCCTTGGTACTTTTCCCCCGAAAGGAGTAGGCTAAATGCCAGTACGGTTTTCCCATCCTTCCTTATGTTCATACTTATACTGATCTATCACCACTCATCGTTCGCATAGCCAAAGTGCATTTAATAGAGGGGGACGTTAACCAATATCCAATCAATCCAACGGTTACCAACAAGGAAAAACAAGCAGTAACACTCCAGTTAGCTAATAGGTTACTTAAAATTATCAAACAAGAAACCCACAAGTTAACCAGTATTAGTCGCCAGAGAAGCTTAAAGTAAGCCAAAACAAGCCGTTTGTGTCAAATTACTACCTCTCTGTACCCTTTTGCAAACGGATGTAGGAAGACTAAGAAACACTAAGTAATTGACAAAAAAATACGCCAATTGGTTGCCATAGGCTAGCAAGAGGTCCGTTAACAAGCAGAACAAACGGCTGCTAAAGTTGACCAAGTCATAGTTCCAGGTGATAAAGATTTATTTAGAATACATGAATAGGGACACAGTAAAAAATGGAGATCATAAGAAAATAAATGGAAGACCAGCTTTTTCGAGTTCCTGTATATCGTTTTTTCTTTTCGATTTTTCTTTATTTTCTTTTTTTCTTTATTTTTTTTCTTTTTTTTCCTTTCGTTTCTTTTCTTTTTTTTTTCTTTTTTACCTTCACATTTTTTATAGCTGATCCCATTAATTACTTGTATTTAATATCCTTTTTATTTGTTACAAATTGTTGTGTTTCATTTACTGTGGTTGGTATATTACTATTTCAAATATTTACTTAACTGTCGCTTTTGTTGTGCTGCATCATGTAATAAGAATATTTAGTTGTACTCCTTTGTAAATCAGTTTTCAAACCGATAGGATAGACGTTAAATAAATAAATATATAAGAAAAAGGCATTTATGTTGCTAAATGATTTATTGATGTGTCGAACAGATAAAACTTTATTTTTATCTTCACCTTGTTATACTTGGATATATATCAAGTTCAAAAAATTTCTACAAAGGTATCTTCTTCATCTGATGGGATTGGTTGGGGATAATAGTCGGTTGGCCTAAACCAGGTTATTCTGTGTATAAGTGTGGGTCCAAACGCGTCAACTTTGAGGAGGACCAAATTTGTGCGCACCCAACGACAGTCATTTACCGGGCCGGACTATCGCCTTTTTACAGACGAGAAAGTTAATACACGAAACTTAATGGGAAACAAAAAAATTTCATTTTCATTGTAATAGGTATTATGTTATCAATGATACCATAATGAACAGTATCATGTATGTTTATTGTATTGCACTCGTGGGGCTTGCCTCGTTGACAATAGAGTTAATAAGAATAAGAATAAGAATACTAAAACATTCATTAACAAGAATTAGGCCCTATATGGTTATAGAAACTAGTCAATTGCTCAATATGTAAGAAAAAACACGTGTAAAACGTGGCCAGGTATGTCAAGTGTACCTCAATGCAATTGTTTTCCTTAGCAGACAGAAAAAACATATATTGTTGTTATAGTACCAGCAGTCTTGAGTATACTATGCGAAGCTATTCACTACAATACTATTACTAGTATGGCCACACCCTAATATCAGTTATCCTGAGCGATGATTATGATTGATGATAGTTTGTTGAGTAAAAAATCATGTTTAACTTACAAACGTCTAAAGTATCAGTATTATTACTATAGTTTTAATGCCATATCAATTAATGTAGATATGCGGTAGCAGGATCCATAAACTATAGCTGCTCCATCGGCAATGTTTGCAGGATGGTCGACGTCACCGGCGGGCTAGTTCTAGCCAATCAGCTGCCCCTAATTTAAAATACTGATCGCTCATTAGCCCCCTCGGCCCCGACGATGCCGCTAGCATCTGCATTCTTTCAAAGGGAGCAGCTATACATTGTTTCTAAAAAAAGTTTAAATTGATATAAACAAAAAAGTAATTTTTCAATGGCGTGCCTACCGTGTGATATCTAATAACAAGATTTATATCATTCAATAATTGAATGATTATTTAGTGGGCCAATCTTTTAAAATGCGCCTATTGGTGCCACTCGTTCGTTTGATAATGGGCCCTATTAAAAATTTTTTTCAATGGCATGATCTATGTAGTTAACCAATTTTAACATTCAATCTCCATATTTTAAAAAAATGTTTCCCGCCATCTGTAAATGGCCTCTTTTGGTTGTTCGTGGGACAATTATGAGATAAGCCCTACTTCAAATCATTTTCCAGTACATTCCTAATATCGTGTGCCAAATGTAATATGTCTATCTAAACGTACAATCCGTATCACTTATCTGCCTGACTGTATAATATGTAAATTTTCTATAAATAATTCCCTAATGTTCCAGGATGACCAACCCTATATATCATTTATGTAAGAATTCATAGAGAATCCAAATACTCACCATCAGATTATTACAGCTGTAATAAAAAGCATAGAGAAGTATGAAAACCAAGAGCGTTTTACTATAGTATAGCTAAAAAGAAGATGGCGTCGGGTTAAAAAACTTAGGCCCGGAACGGACAGGTGTCACCCAATATTTTTCTACCCTAAGATACACCCTAAACAGGATCAGCAAAAAATCAATCCAGGACGAAATTTTTACTGGTCTTAGGCTAGGGACTGCATATATGTGCAAATCACAGGGTATTTAATGAAAATTGGAATACACGCGATTGTAGTTTTGTATTATTTAAGGTTAGAAATACTATTATATACCAATTTCTGTATAGCCATCTATGTTTGCCAATATCCATAAAACACTTTAGTGATTTGTTTCAAAATTTTCGAATCGATATTGTACAACTGAGCTGTGGAGTCAAGAGGTCTATTTCGACCTATAACGACTATTCCATTGTTGTATTTTAATTTTAATTGCATTAGCATTTGTTGTAAATTTTCTTACGAATCGAATTGCAAGTCAAAATTAAAGGTCGCAATATTTTTCTAGCATTTATTTGGTTTTAGTAAGTCAATGTGCGCGATAGGAAATGAAGCGTCGGGCCATCTTTGACGCGTCGGACGTATTGTTCAGCAGCTGAAAATTGTTCCTTCAAAATATACAACAATACATGCTCCGTTGATGTGAAGAACCGAATGGTATGGGTTAGACATTGCCCCCAAGTGAGCCCATTTTGAGGCCTTTTCGACGTCGAGATGGAACGACTAAAATGTACGATTTATTGTAATATACTTGTATATTTAGTAAACAACTTCAACTGTATGATAAATTGTTGGTTGACGCAATGTAATGTGATACTGATAGATACTAATAAATGATGATGATGATGATGATGCTGATGATGATGATGATGATGATGATGATGATGATGATGATGATGATGATGATGATGATGATGAGAAGAAGAAGAAGAAAAAGAAGTAGTTGAAGAAGAAGAAGAAAGAAGAAGAAGAAGAAGAAGAAGAAGAAGAAGAAGAAGAAGAAGAAGAAGAAGAAGAAGAAGAAGAAGAAGAAAGAAGAAAAGAAGAAGAAGAAGAAGAAGAAGAAGAGAAGAAGAAGAAAAAGAAGAAGAAATCACATCAAGTAATCAAATTAAATACCACAATTTTATTGTGCCCTGGTCTAAGATTCAGGTGATCTATTTGCATTTGGTCTATATGACTTGGATATAGCATGACCATTAATTGTAATATATTATTTGGACTCTTAAAGTCGATTTGATAACGCAATTTTAATCAAACAATATTAAAAGTTCATAATTTTTTTAGATTTCAAGTATATTTTTTTTATTTGTATCATTATATTGTAAGATTTTAATTTGTTTTTCAGTAGAACTAATAAGGTGCATTTATCTCAAACATTTGTTCTAAATTTTTTGGATTTCGTGTGTCTCAAATACAAGTCATACTAGAAAAGTATTACATTGCCCGGAAAAAAACACAATATTCACGGTTTTAGCTCGTCCTATTGAAAACAAGGGCAAGAATCGTGTACAAAATATTTTTTTTCAAAATTGGGGTTAGATTGAAATAAAATCACCATTTAAGTTTATTATGATGACCCCATGGTCACAATGAGTTAAATTTGTATTAAATATTGATAAATGACATATTTTCAGATGAGAATGTGGACGTAGAAGAACCAGGAGATAAGGAACCTTCTTCCAGTGAAGGTAAGACGGGAATCTGTACGAACACTGTATTGATGTTCACAATTTTGAAACTGAAATTGTTTGCTCTCATTGCATGTTTTTATTATTATTATTTATCCATTTGTAAATTTTAAATTTAAATCTTATGTAATCTTATTCGATTTATTCCAAACGCAATTTCTATACACGTATTATATGTGATGTTTATTTGCATTTTAACAATTATACTGTATTGAGACCAAACTTTATCTATTCTGATTGCTTGACCATTGTACACAAATATTTTTAAAACAACAGAACAGCTGTTATAAGTATATATTTTTTTAAGTAAAATGTGTTTTTAACATTTTAAGCTGGATCGTTATAGTCACCAAACAACGGTTGGTCAGATGCCATTAAATTGCTTTTCTCTTGATTTTGAAAACAGATCAACACAGTATAGTTTTGTTTTGTCATCTAGATTTATATAGAATGTCACTCCTCCATTGTAAATCAATTTGTTAAACTGCATAGAATTGAAGTTAAAAATAGAATATCAGAATGAGATTTTAGTTGGCAGATTGGGAGTTGATTTAGTTGGATGAGCGAAGCGAGCAAAGCGAAGATTCCATTCTACTACACTGAAGAAAAAAATCCGGATTGTTTTTTTTTTTCTGTGTTTGTTAACACGATTCCGGCCAAACCAACACTCCAATTGCGATGATATATTGTGGAGGCCTTCGAAATCTCTGAACTTAGCACTGCCACGTTTGTTAGCGCAATCGAAAAATTATTTCATATGAAAATCGCAATTTCACGATTTTGTTCTATTTTAAAAAAATCTTGGCCTTATAACACTACGTGCTTTATCCCATTGTAATAATTTTTCACAGAACCTTAATTTTATGAATTGATATATTCGTGTGAAATTTTAGCGTAATCGGAAAATTATTTCTCAAAAAAATCGCAATTTTTACGTTTCTTTTTTCTTTTAGCATTTCTTGACTTATAACACCAACATGCTTTATCCGATTGTAATCATTTTTTCACAGCACCGTAATTTTAAGAATTTATATATTCGTGTTAATTTGAGTGCAATCGAAATATATTTTCTCATAATAACGAAATTTTTACGATTTTTTCGGTTTAAAAATTTCTTTCGTCTAATAACACCTACATACTTTATCCGTTTTGTAAATGAATTTTTCACGGAATTTTAAAGTTTATGAATTTATATATTCGTGGGAAATTTGAGCGTTATCGAAAATTATTTCTCATGAATAATTACGCTCATCCAACAACGCGCCTGAAAAAGCGTTTGGGAAGCCTCCTAGTATCAAGATAACCTTACATTTCCAATGATTTAATTCTTGCTTCCTTTTTGCTTCAATTTTCTTGCTTAAGCCAGGGACACTTCATCTTAAATATAAATCAACTTTTACTATTTACTTCGATCAACTGTCAATATTTTTCAAATCAAAGAAATCTCTTCGTCATATCGAGGGGGTAAGATCGTTTTTTTAATTGTCAAAATTATTGGATGAGCGTAGCGAGCGAAGCGAAGATTCCATTTCACTTCGTTGGAGATCAAAATCCGGATTGTTTTGTTTTTTGTTGTTTGTTTTTTGTCTGTTTTTTTAACACGATTCCGGCTAAACCGATACTCCATTTTCGATAAAATTTTTTGAGGCCTTCGAAATCTCTGTACTTAGAACTGCCACGTTTTTGAGCGCAATCGTAAAATTATTTCTCATTAAAATCTTAATTTTACGATTTTTTTTTATTTCTAACAAAAATGTCTTCGACATATCACCTACATGCATTATCCGATTGTAATGATTTATTCACAAAACTTTAATTTTATGAATTAATATATTCGTGTGAAATTTATGAAAATCGCAATTTTACAAATTTCTATTATTTTTTAAACATTCTTCGACTTATTATAACACCTACATGCTTTATCATAATTGAAATGATGTTTTCACAGAACCTTAAATTAAAAATTTATTTCTCGATTTGGAATTGGAATTGGAATTGGATTGATTTAAAATTAACAAAATCTTTCCCGACCAGGGGATTGAACCAACTTCTTTCACATATCGGCTACAAGGCGCCTTACCCAAACTAGACTAGGGAAACGCCAAAGTCGTAGTTAGACGAGTGAGCGAGTCATGTGGTGATTACCCGGGAACATTTGCGTTTAAGTTTGATAATTATATTCGTATAAATAATAGTTTTTTTAATTTTAAAGTTGGTATACGGGACGGGCCGCGTCAACTGTAAGGTCATAATGCGCCTCTCTAGCCTATGATAGGCTGGGTAGGCCTAAGGTAGGGGAAAAAAAAGTAATGTAACCGGTACTCAACACATGGCTCACTCACTCGTTTAACACGGCTTTGGCGTTTTCCCTAGTATTTAATACAATTCAGAAATTAAAAAATCCATCCCGATCGGGGTTCGAACCAGAGTCTCCCACTTTCCGGGTGGACGCCTTAGCCAAACTAGACCACCGAGACGGTAGCTATTTAACTTCTGTATTGTCGTTACATTATAGAACTTGAATGGATGGAACAATAAAGCATCGAAAAAAACTTTGCTGTTGAATTCCCTTGTTCACTGCGACTTTTACTCACCACGCGCGCTATTGTACTAACCCCCCACCGCCGGGTCTGGATGCCTGTAAAGGCGGATGTAGAGTGTAGCCCGGCGGTGATAGCCCAACTTGGGAGTGTCATGGCTGCTCATAGCTGTCAGGAGCCTACTGTTTTACTGTCAGATTGCATGTTTTATGTTGAAAGAAAATGCCCAATTGCGGGTGTGTATTCGTGTAAGGAAAGAGGAGGGCATACTGTCGTGTTTATTACTACAAATAAATACAATCACACATAATATACTGACAATTGTGTCTTTATTCGACCTCCCTGCCTACGTAACCTCTCTCATGTCCAACAAATCAACACTGGCTAGGACTAAGCCCTAGGCTTTGCTGAGGCGTATGCATGCAAGTAGGGCTAGGCCTATACTTGCTTTAAATTTAAAAATACCATGATATTGATATGCCCAGGTCTACATCTAATGCTGAAGAAAAAGCCTAGGCCCTAGTCCCCTTTGTAGCCTTATTCCAAGTAGGCCTAGGTCTAATCTCAATGACAGTGCTTCAAAGGCGCCATGTGCTTTCAGCTCTTATTTTAATTTTCCCATCGTTCACGTTTTCATTTTTTAAAAGTTTAACAAACAAAAATATGCTATTGAATAAAATTTCTTGAAATAGGCCGTACGACTACTTACGTAAAACCATTGATTAAAGAAGGAATGGTAAAACAATACGTAAAAACAATCGAGGAAGCATACAGATTTGACAATGCAGAGCCTGCTATACATAGTTTATTTCAAACACCGCCACGGCACACCACGGTCTTAGGGCAGGGTCCACTAGATACCTAACAAGCAGCTCGGAATAAGTATCTAGTGGACCCTGGTTTTGGGGGTTAGTGCAGTGGCGCGATCTGCGTGGAGCTTTGCGTGAACAAGCCAATTGACCAAACAAACATATTTATAATGTCATTACCTTACGCAGGTATGAGCGAGGGTTATTAATATTATATATATATATATAATATATATATATATATATATATACACATATAAATGAACTAGGTTTTGTTAAAATGCCACGTTTATTTACATTAGGCTAACGTTTCTATGAAATTTCACTCATCTTCTTCAGGGCCAATACAACATAATATCTAAAAAACGAAACTTCATTACATTGATAATACAGAACAAAACTGGGAAAACAAAATACAGCAAAATATAAACAATAGAAATTACTGCACATATGGCGAATTAAAACAACTCAAAGAATCACTGCAAAGCTTGACGTTGAAAAGAAGAAGAAAGTCACTACACGTCCGTCTTATTGTTTTTTGTCATGGATCTTGTCACTCTGACTGTCGATGTATTTACTTGCAGCAGATCATCTGCAGGAACTAACTGGGGCGTTGGTTGTTGGTCCCAATGACGTACATAAGCTTTGCGTAGCAAAGCGCTAGACGCTCAGTCTCCTATCTTTTCCAACCGAGCGCTAGCATGGACGTTAGAAGCCATCATGATCAGGGAATATCATTTCACTGCAACATAGATACTTCATCTAGTTGAATGAACTAAGATGCAGTGGATTATTTGATCGACGCGGGATAAGAAAATACGTAAACAGATGGCGGACATTTTTAAATTTTGCGTCTATGTGTAAAACGAGATAATTTGTCATAACTCTCAATAAAACAAATCAGAAACCGTCCCGGGCCTAGGCCCAGATGTAGAAATTATTTATAATACAACAGTGTAGGCCTAAGTTCCATTAGGCTATAGGACTACATTCAATTAATGCTAACATACCACGTTTGACAAGCCCTAGGCCTCTTCTAGGCAACCCTAGACCTGCACGACCTTTCAGACACACATCCCGCACAAATAACTAGTTTTGATTACTAAAAGCCTAATGCAGATAAACAATAGTATGATAGTCCACCAACTTGAATTGCTTTACTCGGAAATTGGAGTAACTGAGAGATTTGCGGAAGAAAAACTGTTTTCTTCAATAATACCGAGAAATCGCCATCTTGTGGTTTTGGTTTTACACCGCTTGTTAACACAAAGCTGCTAAATTTAAAGGTACGATACATTTAGATGGCGGTTGGTTTTCCCTGATCATGATGGCTCCAACCAGCGAGCTTATATTTGGGTAGAGGGAGCATGACGTCACGATCGTGAAGCAAACATATCGAGGCGAGACGAGCCCCCAAGACCACGTGACATTGGTACGCGCGGCGATGCTGTAGCCTTGTCTACATATAAAATGGTCTGGTATTGCTGTGCTTTTGGATGCAAAGAAGAGAATTTAAAAGGACGGGCAGTATTCGTTTCACAGGAATGTAATACTGCTTTTTCTTTTTAATAATTTTGGTAAGATTTTGTGCGCCTAGGGCCAATAACTAATTAATAATCAACAAATATGTGACACCGTTAACCAGCCATTGGGTCATCATAAGTATACAGTTTGGCCTAGAGTTGACCTGTTCTTATTGCCTAAGCCTACCTAAACCTAAAAAAACAGTTAATTACAATTAGATTTAGACATAGGCATTTGCAAATATAATGTGAAGTTTTGTTGACAGTTTTCCAAAGATGAAATCAAGAGTAAAATTATGGCTCACTAAAGAGATAATTTTATCTCCCACCATCGCAAACAAAAATATGTTCGAAACAATTTGTGGAAGAAGATGAAGTTATTATGTTTAAGGGCGCGTCAACCGTTAAGGTCGTAATTGCGCCTCCTGTGATTGTAGTTTATTATATTTAATCTTTTGACAGAGGGAAATTGGGAGGGCAGGACACTGACTCAAAACTGATGCAATTCCAAGCATTTATTATTATTATTATTATTATTATTATTATTATTATTATTATTATTATTATTATTATTATTATTATTATTATTATTATTATTATTATTATTATTATTATTATTATTTTATTATTATATTATATTATTATTTTAATAACAAAATTGTAAATTAGCTTTATCAATATTTTTGTAATGAAAATTAACATGTATGCCTACCCTAACAATAGGCTAATGAGTGTGAGGCCTACTTGTTTCTTGTTTACAGGGTAAATAATTATTTTCAAGACTGCCCAGTGCCCACCTAAGTTATGTCAAGTGCATGTTTGCTATTACTGTGTCTTCTTATTAACTTGTTATTGAGCAGCAAGAATTACTATTTCTTTATAATTCGTCCGTCATATGAGATAAGCCCAATGCTTACACCTTAATCATATTTCTAAAAAACCTCCATTAGAATTGCCGTTCTCGACGGGATTCGAACTCGGACCTCTTGACTCTGATTCGGAAGGTCACGGGTTCGCATCCCATCGAGACTAGCAATCTTAGCTGAAGGTTTTGACAAGATTTTCCTTAATCGAATGCAGGGATTGAGTCCTCTGAAATAGCCCTCGGACATCCTTTCACAATGGTCCTATCAGCAACATACCTAGTTAGTCACCTGGGTCATTCCGGTTAAATCTGAAGTGTCTCTACAGTGGGCACCCTACAAAAATATTATATAATAATATTATATTCGAAGTCTGTTGATAGGTGTCAAAATTAATGTTATCCATTTATTATTTTCAGTCTTGTACAGTTCTAATATAATTTTTTATTTTTCAAAAACTTTAAAATATAATATCATAACTAATTAACTTAACTAGTCACCTGGGTCATACCGGTTAAATCTGATGTGTACTCTACAGTGGGCATTCTACAAAAATATTATATTATAATATTATATTCGAAGTCTGTTGATAGGTGTCAAAAGTTGATGTTATCCATTTATTATTTTAAGTCTTGTAGGCTACCGTTAAGTGACTAATATATAGCTTGTACAGCTCTAATATAATTTTTATTTTTCAAAAATTTAAAATATAATATCATAACTAAATAAAAAGAGGCCTACAGCAGGCAAGGCGATGAAAAACAAGGAAATATATATATCTTTTAATGGGAATTTGCTATAATGTTGATAATGCAAAAAGATAGTCTAGGCGCTATGCCTATGATTACATCCTATCTAGTAAAAAGTCATTAAAATGGTTCACACAAATAACATGCCACATACAAAATACACATGTCCGATATTAATAATAATTAAATATTAATTATTACTAATTTCGCCCACATAAACCGTGTGGATCAAGACGTTGGCCTAAAGAAGGGGATTTACATAGCCTGCAACAACGACCAAATATTCACGCTTAGTAAGTTGTTTGGATACAAACATCATTGTTTGTTTCTTAGCTGTAGTTCTGAATGACTGAGCCCTTAGAAAAGAGTGGGAACTGACAGATTCTCTCTTGAAAATGTAGGCTTACGCGAACGTTATAGCCTTGCGCACTATAGCAGCGAGTTCAAAAGATACCAATGTCACGTGACTTTCCCGCTGCCCCCGCTGTGGGATATGTTTGCTTCAACTCGCCGCGCTGCCAGGTATGCGCGATGCTCCCTCTACCCAATACAAGCTCGATGGCTCCAACATCCACGCTCCCCACGGCCATACTGTGTGTCTAGCGCTTAGTTTTATATTACGTCATTGGTTGGTCCATTGTTTCACACCAAACCTATGTGGCTGTTCATGTATCCCTGAAATTGCAGGATTCCACGTTACTGATAAACGTTGGCTATCTTGCTGTTTATTTAGACTGTGAGCTCGTTTATTAGACGAGTGAGCGTAGCGAACGTAGTCTACAACGCTAACTCGATCGGGCCTTGGTCGTGATTAATTCTGTGTGTTAAATGTTAAATGTTAAATGTTAAATGTTAAATGTTAAATGTTAAATGTTAAATGTATGTTAAATGTCTGTCTGTCCGTCCCATACGGCCGAACGGCCAAATAGACTTGAGCTGAAATTTAAACACACATCCGTGACCAGGTCACTGAGAACTGCTAACAAAATGAGCTCAATCCATTGCGATTTAAACCTGCAAGAAATAAAAACTGAAAAATACGTTGAAATGTATAGGAATTATTTTAACGACAATGGTTTTCATTTTGAAATAATATTTTTTGTTTATTATTTACCTGGCTATGAAATGCCGTGTCCAGGTTAATCGAAGTTTGGTCGTCAAGGTACCCCCAAATTCCGCTCGTAGATTGAGTAAACCTTGCAATATTTTCACGTATTTCGCACTGGCTATGTTTTCCATAGTATTGTCACAGATGATGGGCTACACTGCGTTATATACATTTCAAAACATGTTAAATAATTAAAAAAATACAATCCACAAATTCAAAATCTTTCCCGACCATTGAATCCACGTCCCCCACATTTCGGCTATAACGGCGCTTTAGCCAACTCGACTAGGGAAACGCCAAAGTCGTTGTTAGACGAGTGAGAGAGTCATGTGTTGAGTACGCGGAAACATTTGCATTTAAGTTTGATTATAATATTCGTATAAATAAAAGGGTATTTAGTTTAGGTCATAGTTTAGGCCATAATGCTCCACTGTAGCCTATGATAGGCTAGGGAGGCCTAAGGTAGGGGAAGAAAAGGAATGTTACCGGTACTCAACACATGGCTCACTCACTCGTCTAACAACGACTTTGGCGTTTTCCCTAGTTAATCTCAATGAGTTCCCGTAACATTCTAGGAAGAAACTCCTCAACGGTGGCAATGGGTTTCATGCCAGCAAAGTCGATAACATGACCACTTTCTTTAGAATGTTGAGCAAGGACTGATGTTTAGTCCATGTGCTCACAGCTAGCCTGTGTTCCTGTTTTCGTTGAAACATGTTTCTTCCTGTTTGACCGAATCAATCGAAACGTTGGCCTAATATAAATAAACGTGGCATTTAACCAAAAAACCCTAGTTCATTAATTCATATCGCCACGAAAATATCAAAAAAAAACAAAAAAACAAACATATATATATATGATGTTTTACCTTGGCTTTATAGTAGGCGACTATGACGCTGTTATGTTAGTACTTTAGATAGAAATTAAAAAGTGACTACACCGGGGTATAGTCTCTTTTTTAATTTCTATCTAAAGTACTAATATATATATATATATATATATATATATATATAGTATAATATTAATATATATATAATATTAACAATTCCACCTACCGGAGTGTTTTCCCGACTATCCAAATCGAGAAATATATCCTCGCTCATACCTGCGTAAAGTAATGACATTATAAATATGTTTTGTTTGGTCAATTCCACAGCAACAGTTTTTCGATGCTTTATTGTTCCATCCATTCAAGTTCTATAATGTAACGACAATACAGAAGTTAATTAGTTACCGTCTAGGTGGTCTAATTGGCTAAGGCATCCACCCGGAAAGTGGGAGACTCGGGTTCGAACCCCGATCGGGATGGATTTTTTAATTTCTGGATTGTATTAAATATTAATAATTTATATTTTGGTGTGAAATTTGAGCGAGATCGAAAATAATTTCTCATGAAAATCGCAATTTTTCGCTTTTTTTCGTTTTAGAAAAGTCAGTTGTTGACTTATAACCCTTTACATGCTAAATCTGATTGTAACTATATTTTCACAGAACCTTAAACTTATAAATTTGTATTTTTTTGTGAAATTTGAGCGCGATCGAAACATAATTTCTCGTGAAATCTCAATTTTGAGCTTTTGTTTGTTTAAAAAACACTACGCTCATCCAACAACGCGCCTGAAAAAACGTATGCGAAGCTTCCTAGTTTACGAAAACATCTTCTTTGAAATTCTTGATATTATTCATCCACAAAGCCGTGGATGTTTTTTTTAGCGTTTATCTTTTTGTACAAAGCGAAAGCCAGTCGAAGGGACGTGAAACCTACCCAAATATTGATACACTAGGAAGCTTCGCAAACGCTTTTCAGGCGCGTTGTTGGATGAGCGTAATTTTTTTAAACCGAAAAAAGCGTACTACGAAGCTTCGCAAACGCTTTTTCAGGCGCGTTGTTGGATAAGCGTTATTGGTGCATTGAGCTGGCATGTGTTATGCGGATTTTCTGTTGTTCTGTGAAAAATCGTACTTATTTGATTTTTTTTAAAATTAAATTATATTAAATAAAAAATTAACTTGCAATTTTTAACTTTTTTTAAAATAAATCGTAAATTAAAAAAAAGAAAAATCGTAAAATTGCGATTTTCATAAGAAATAATTATTTGATTGCGCTCAAATTTCACACGAATATATTAATTATAAATTTAAGGTTCTGTGAAAGAATCATTACAAAAGGATAAGCATGTAGGTGTTATAAGTCAAGGAATTGTTTTAAAAAATGAAAAAGAACGTAAAATTTCAATTTTCATGAGTTTTAACTTTTTTAAATCGGATTTGGATCTATGAAACTGTGGCGACGGTTTTATTAAATAATTTCGTTGATAACTTATAAGAAACAACAACAACAATGTCATAAAAAGAACTCCGAATATTTTAAAAAAGAAACAAAGTGGAGCCATAATTCAAGATGGCCGACAAATACGATTTGAAACACATCTCCTTTTAGTTTATCAAATAAAATGAATACTAGGTATGTATGAGTACAAAAATTTACATTTTCACTAGTTTGACGATGAGGAATTGAAAAATCGATGGCCACACGCTCGATTCTAATAACTTTAGGTTTACGAATTTTATCAATCTGATGTGTTTTATTTATATTGTTTTAATCAATTTGACTCGATCTAGAGTAGTGGGAGAGTACACAAATGATATTTCCTGGGTAATAATAAATGAACCGATTTGAGAACGACTTTATTTATACAGTTGATGGATGAGCGTTTCTAATGCATTGACCACACAGTCCCCACTTTATTTTGCCTTAAAATAACTATTATTTTGCCATAGTTTTTCTAGTTATGATGTTTAGAGATTTGTTCCAAGCTATGTCCATATCTTTGTATGTACCAATAATCCAAACAAGCTTGTAAAAAATAAAAAAATACAATTACACACACACAAACACAATTTTATAAAATTCGTAAATTCTCAAGTTGTTGGAATCGATAGTGTACCAATCGATTTTTAAATTCCCATGTCAAGTTAGTAAGATGCAACTTTTCGTCCTGATACACACCAAGAATTTATTTTAATAATATAAACGAAAAGAAGCTGTGTTTAAAATCTGTTAGGCACTCATCTAGAATTCTGTCGCCATTTTTTTATTCAATAACTGCTATATAGTTTTTTTTACATTGGCCATACTTCTTCATTATTAATGAACAATAGAATCGATTAAGGTAACTGTGCAAATTTAAAGCGTGAAAAGTTCATTAAAAAAATAGGAATTTTATAAAATTCTTAAACCTAAAGCTGTTCGAATCCATCGTTTAGCCATCGATTTTTCATTTCTAGTTGTCAAATCAGAAAGTATGCAAATTTCCATGCTCGTATCACTATTTGCAATGCTGTTGGCTAAGGAACTGCATTATATATGTAAAATTTCAATTTTCAATTACATCATATCTACTTGTTCCGTAAATTTATTTTTTTAATAGAAAAGTGCAGTTAAATTCATATTCATATTCCATATTCATATTCATTCATATTCATATTATTAGTTTCCATGTTACAAAGAAAGTACATTGGTTAAAACAAAAAGATACATCAATGTTTATGGACAGTCAAAAAAACAAACAATAAAAGCGACTAAAACTTCATATACTCCTCAATTGAATAAAAACAGTGCTTAAGTAGAAAGACTTTCACTTCTCTATTAAAAGCTCTATTATTTTCAATAGACTTAATATAACTTTGGTAATTTATTGTAAAGTTTAATACCCGCACATCTTGGTCCCTTTTCAAACAAGCGCTGTTGTGTTGAGGGGTTGGAAGGTAGCCTCGTCTGGTATTGTATTTGTGATTAGTAAATCACTAGCAATGTCCTTAAAATTACTTTTAAATTGTCTTCAATTGTTCTTAAATATAAACACAGGGAAAGGTTAAAATGTTTTTATCTTTAAAAATCTCCTTACATAAATCTCTGCATTTTATAAAAAAAACATTGTCCTAAGAAGGTATTTCTGCTTTTTAAAAACCCTTTGCCAGTCAGTGGAATGTCCCCACAATAAAATCCATAACGTAGGTGAGAATAACAATTGGCATAGTACAGCGTCAACATCGTTTCTCTACTACAGCTACTCCTTATTTGGCGTAAAGCGTAACACGCAGATGAAAGTTTGCCACAAACGTAATTAACATGATAGATCCACTTAAGATTACAATCGAGAAACACACCCAGGAACTTCAAACAGGGTGTCGTTATCAAGGAATCTTTACCTGAAAAACTAACAGTCGGAAACCCATTACAGGTACTGTGGCCGTTAGAAAAAAACATACTTTCTGTTTTAGACTCATTGACAAAGTAATTTGCTACCATGAAACTAATCCGTGGCGTCAGAGAGAACTACGGATGACTTAAGGCCAACCTCCAATAAGCTATCACCAACAACCACGAGAGATGAGTCATCAGCGTAGAGAACAGACATACATTCTTTGAGTTCCTTAGGCATTTCGTTTACATAAATTAAAAAACAGGACAGGCCAAGAATTGAGCCTTGAGGGACGCCTGAACGGACGTCCTTGGAGTAGAGAAACAAAGGGTTTTGGCCATAATTTTCAGGGTGTTTAGTTGAATACACACCTTTTGTATCTGTCAGAAAGATATGATATTAAACCATTTAAAAGTATGCCCTCGATACCATATTTTGTCATCTTATCGAGCAGCAAATCATGGTCAAATAAAGTTGATAGGATGGGTTATGGATACTAAATAGTAAGATCACGATTTTTATAAATACCTCCTGGAGCAGTTTTTGTACTTATAAAATTACAACAACTATAGGCAAACTTTAAATGTGTGCCCATAGTTTTAAGAAATACTAAAAACCATGTATTCGTTTACTTGTTGTGAACAGTGGTGTATCCAAGGTAGGGTAGGGGGGACGAACCCCCGACCCTTCTGCAAAAATATGAAAGTGCTTTTAAATGGAGAATATAGAATTACTGTTTTTATCACAATAGGCAAATTTCCATCTGACCAAAACAAGATTTTCTCGATACAAATTGGTTATTGTGATGCTTTAAACGCACAGATTTTCACCAAAATGACTTGAAAGATAAAACGTTTAGAATTAAAAAGGTTTTTAGTAGATAAAAAATTGGCAATGCATTGCAATGCATTAAAAAAAGCACAAATTTTCACTAAACTGGCATTAAAGAGACTTATGGAATAAAAACTTGGTCATTGTGATGCATTAAATCGCACAGATTTCACCAATGACCTTGAAGGAGAAAAATTTTCCGCATAGCAAGTCCCCCCCCCCCCCAACTTAGCCATCGTACATCTATGAAATATATGATTGCACCCTCCCTCCCCCGTTATGAATTCCTGGATACGCCACTGGTTGTGGAGATGCCTTTTTAATTTGAATTATTTAAATTTGGGTTTTAAAACAACTTGTCTCCATCCATTTCACTTAAAAAACACCCCATCAAAGTAACAAAAAAAACAAAAATTTAATTGAACAATTTTACTACAATGCATCAAAAAATATGACTCACATCAAGCTTCAAAACAACTTCATATTATATGTTTTAATTCCTAAAACCATGTTGTTAGAAGATTCTTACAACTTCATTCAATAATGATATAAGTTTTGTTGAAATAAATGTTGAAAAAACTATTTCTTCTACATGATTTCAGGTGAACCAAACCCGATATCAGATTCTTGCCCACACGGAACCGTGTACCGTGAGGGCTGCCCAACTCTGCATCTTTTATCCCGGTAGGAAGCGGTTTAGGCGAGAAGAGTTTGAACAGGAAGCGTTTCGGGCAAAACAGTAAGGAAGAAAACAGTTCGGGCAAAAACGTTACGAGCAGAGTCACGTGTCAGTCTAGGTTTCTCCAAGGGGGAATGTAAGATTGTTGGTCAGTGGTCGCACTGTGACGCGAATAAACTACTCTACGCTACGACGAGAGTGCGGGGGAACTGTTCGTGCGTTGCAGGGACTAACATTACAAGATGTGAGAGGTTACCGTGCAAGATGCCTCAAATCGAGGAGCCAGGTTAGAACCGGTATATTACTAACTATAAAGGTTTGGATAGGTATGTATAGATTTTACTGAATTGACAGGTGCAAATACCATATTGTTACAAGAATACCATGCGGCCCTTTTCAAATGACTGATTCGGATATAAGATATATACATGAGTAAAAACTGGTTTATGGTATGAAGTTATTAACCTAAATAATAACTGGTATAATATTTTATAATTATGTATGCACTTTATTATTAGCTTTACAGATATTTACATTTATTTCCATTTATTTTCTATTATTCAATATCCCTCAACAACATTTTATTTAAAACTTTTTTTACATTTTTAATATCTTTTAAATCTCTTGGTAACCCTATTATACAGTCTTACCCAAATAAAAAAATAGATTTTTGCCATCGTTGTATTTCATTTTCCTAAGAACATATAATTGCCTCTTGCCTCCTTGTGCCAATTTTGTGTACCTTAATTTTTCCCTCATCGATTTTTCCTAAAATAACTTGGCGACATGTCATTAGATATTTTATGTATGAAAACCATAGATAATAAATAATAATATATTATTGTCTTTGACAGATAAGAATCGAGTGCACTTAACATAACTCTTAAAAGGAAACATTCCTTTTTTTACAATTCAGAATACATCTCACAGCTTGTTTTGTATATTTAAGTATATTATATCTCCTTGTATAGCTTGATACTTATTTATCTAAAATAAAAGTGGGTTTAAATCACTTCCTTTGTTGTAGACCAAATAGTAGTTGTAGTAGTAGTTTTGTAATAGTGGGAGTGGCAGTGGCATGGCAGTGAAGTGATGGGGAGTGAAAATGATTAGTGCAGTGGCAGTGCGGTGGTAATGGTTGCGGTAGCGGTAGCGAGTACAGTCTTTAAAAGGAAGCGTCCCCTTTCAGTTGTGGATACCTAAATTCAAAGTATCAGTTCAAGCGGGAAAATTTTCTTAAAATCCGGGGCAT
>JAMZAV010008207.1:0-26758 GCA_024449915.1 Sweltsa coloradensis | reverse complement strand
AAAACTGCCCCAACCGGGTTAGGATCGTGCAAGATCCCCAAAGAACCCTTTTGGAATATACTTTTTTACATAGTGTGGGACTCAGGGTTTAACGAAACCCACTTATTTTCCGTTATCATCACAAAGCCAAACATCAATCAATGAACATTATTCACAATAATTGTTATCTTGACTTGTTGAGTTGCCATATTATGAAACTTGCACCATAATTTGAAAAATGTAACAAATTTAGGGTTGTTTTTTTCACTTTGGGGACATTTTAATTTAAAAATAAAACTGAAGGGTAGTGATGGATAGCACACGGCCGACTACAGTAGAGCTATTCCTACAGAGTAGATATAACTGTTAACAGTGAAGTTGGATATCTGCCATATTGGGTTCATGAATAAAACTGCCCATCACGGTGGATAGATGTGGGACACAGAAGAGAACGCAAACATCATCTCGTAAAACTAGAATATATTTAAATACAATGCATAATTTTAAATTCATATGCTTCTACTAAATGTAAATAGGTCAAAGAAAGAAATTGTGTATTGCATAATGTGGGTGATATTGCCTCAATTATACATCTCCTTCAAAAGATACAAACAGTTTTTAATTAAATGGGAGTCTCCTTGCCTCTTGCATCGAACATACCAGTAGTTCCACCATTCGAATTATTGTAGTAAGAGGAGGCCTTGCCTCCTGCTCAAACAGGGTGATGAGTGATGAGTGATGGCTTATATTAGGTTACCAAATTCTTACACTTTCCCAGGTTTTCCCGTCTGCAAACTTGAGTGATTGGTAAAATACGAGAACCATTTACCCCCTCAATGTTGTGATTGGCCTAATATAAGAAATTAATTTGGCTGTTTCTACAATCCACTGCCTCCTAGATGTTAATCGTGGCTCCCGAATAGTATCTAGGAGACAGTGCTACAATCACTTGCATTGATGTGCTACTTTTCACATCAACGTCAATCGTAAAGTGGCATTATTCCATCATCGCAACAACTAACGCTAAAACATACCCATGGAACGGAGATCGGTCATGCAGGTTCATGAAACAAATACCACTCCGTTCACTGGTTGTTAATTTATTGTAGACCCTTTAACTTTGAAAAGCTGCAGTTTTTACATTACTTGTTCACGCATATATCCTTCTCAAAACACACAGAAGTTTTAATCAAAATGAGACCAATTCAATATTTATAATTCATTGAAGCAAGGAAATTAAACAAAACAAGCACAATTATTACAATATAATATTTTACTACGTGGTTCAATCGGATTATTTGATTTCCATAAAAATGTCTCAATATGTAGTATTGTTTATACACTATAGTATGCATTCTTTTAAAGACAATTTTAACATAACCATTTTTATCGTGTTGAGTCCGCATTCCCAATCCATAAATACTAGCAACGAGAACAGAACAGAACAAGGGAACAATGAATGTTGGCAGGTGAAATTCCCGCCGGGTAACCACAAGCGCTTGCAAAGAATGCAAACTGCAAACAAGCCAGAACAGGTTTAAAAGTTAACATCGGCAGACAAAATAAAAACTTACAAGACATAACTGCGGAATGTCATCACTGATATATATATTATCAATTATAATGTATAGATCTACACACTTTTTAACTTGTATATTTTTAAACCACAAATTGAAAACAATATTTTTAAACACTTTCAATTTGACCCGGCTCCAATCTCGTGTAGTTTTTCTCCCCTGCAAAGACTTTCTTAGGGATAGATATGATTATTAACTTCAATAAGGTAAACCCTCCAACCAGTTATTATTCCACAACTTTGCCTCCATTGACGCGAGACCCCCGGCAGGGGAGCCAACATACACGAGAACGAGCACTTGCCAAATATTACAATATTTACAAATAACACAATGCAATATCAAAGAAATGAAGTCAGTTGCGGTTCGATTTAAAATGGGAGGCTTAAGGTAATTTTACAAAATATGAGGGTGAATGTTTTGTTTGTTATCATAACTTAACTTACTAAGTAATAGTAATATAATTATTCATTTCTTTTTCTTCAAGAAAGCCATGTCTGAAAAAGTGCGAGCTTGGCTCGATGCTTCTCCATTGCCGACGTCACCCAAAATGCGACCCACGTCTTGCGTGCAACTAAAACGGGCCAATCTTCGACAGACACAAAACATTCTCACTTGTCAATTTGATGTGAAAAATTTATTATAAAGTCCCGGCTCTTGCGGGGGATGCACAGAAAACAGCCGTGCCGAGGTTTCGTCTGCAAGCCCCGAGAGAGGTTAGTGTCCACCGCGCGCACCATGCGTTGCTTCCCACACCGACAACAACTCCAAGCTTGACCACCGGCGCACAACAGTGTTTACGCATCTTCTAGAATACCAAAGTTAAATCGTAGAACGTGTAAAGAAATATGTGGGAGCTTAAAAACGTAACTAGCCGAGACTTGCCGGAAACAGAGTTTGCCACTGACGTGTAGTTTCTCGGAAACGCGGGCCACTTTCTTCAGGACGTTCACATCCCCGAAACAATCTGATTCGCACAAGTGTTTGGGCGTTGCCACGGCAATCAGACCAAGAGATGTTGTTCTGGCACAAAGGAACCACTTAAGCTGACCCTTCATGCGCTCCCGGCAAATGAGAAATTGTGGGGCTGTAGAATAGGGTACTGGATATTACGCCATTTGAATATTCAAGGTTACACCTCTGACAAATAACAATCAAGTGTAAGATTATAATTCATATGATGTTAAAGGCCACGACTATGCAATTCCAGTTATGTTAATTTAAATAATTAAAATTACTTTCCAAAAAACATGTCAGAAGGTTGCCTTTGCGATTTCGGTTGTGTTGGTTTATTTCATGTCAGAAGGTTACAATTCAGACGTAGGCCGACATGGAATATTTCAAATGATTGAAGAACCTATGAAGCTTCAAAGCCAGAGGATACAGTCTCACATGTCAGTTAATCTTTGACAACAGATATTAAATGAAAGACTAAATCGAGCTGGAATTACAGAGTTGAAAACCCGAGTTTATCAACGCGAATGAAGCAGCGGTTTACGCGCCCCCGACCCTACATTTCCCAAGTGCCGAAGACTGCATGAATGAAATCAGGCTCAAGCAACGTAACCTAGTGCGACGCGAGGCGTCTAACGGTTGGCATTCTTCAGCTGATTGGAGAGCCAGTCTAGGCCTTCGTACAGTCCGTCCCCTGAGGTTGCACACGTCGCTTGGATGTACCAGTTGCGATTCCGTAGAGAGTGGAGACCTAGCTTGTCTGTAATCTCTGCCGCATTCATGCGGTTGGGCAGATCCTGAAACACAATTGGAATCAGTCGTAGGAGAAGTTTGTATGTAGCTTTTACAATGACATTGTCAGACTTTATATCAACTGCCATGGTTCTCCCCCATAAAAATGAACCTTTTCTGTGCGGTCATTGATGCCGGTAATTTCAAAACGCGTGCGCTTGTTGCTGCTGATAGGTATAATCAATTGTGCTGCACTCTATGAGCAAACTGTTCAACTTTCTTGTTTGCTAGTTTGACCACAAATGGTTCTGTTCGTCAATTTCAGTAGTGCAAATTGACAGAACAACAAGTGGAGATAATAATGGCGTATCTGGAAAGGGTCAGGATAGTGAAATTACATAGTCATTAGGAAAAATGTGTTGTAATGAAATGATCTATATTCGGACTTGTTTAGCGATCTTAGTGTTTTGAGAGAAGGTTGAAATAATATGCCTTAAGAAGTAGAGGACATTGCCTAGGTGACGAAAACCAGCTCACACATTGTTTACATCTACCGTAGGCCTTGTCACAAATGTCAATTATAGTCTTGAGTCTTGACAGTATAAAAGCAATACAATCTAGGGTAAATAGGGTGTAGGGTGTAATGAAATCTACTTCATTTCAAGGATGAGGAAACATTTTGATAAGTTAAATATTATTATCAAATACAAGTGAGAGGAATTGTTGCTCAAAGTACCCAGCCCAGCACTGGGGTGTTGGGTGCTCCGTTCAAAACCACGCATTGGTTAAGCTGATCTTGGACAAAGAAATTTGTGAAATTCAAAAATTGATAAATTTTGCAACAGTCTTTAACGCTCTTGGCCTGTTTTTACGAAGAGTTTTGCGACTCTGAAATCAAACACGTACAATACATTATTATCCGTGTTAATCTAGGATCTACGAACATAGCCTACAGGTTGTGAGTGGAGCTAACTTGTCTGTTTGCTTTTGATTTCCCCCAAACTCTTCAAACAAGTTGCACTGCTTGCACTCAACAAACGGTCAATACAACCGAGTGTCTTTGTCAAGGCTAACACTCCGTCCGTCATGGGAGTAGCAAGGGCCACCACTGAAAATGAATCGTACCGAGTCTGTTGTCTAAATATGAATTTATTGACTCATAGCAGTTTTTTCACAAAATTATTGTAGGCCTAGACAATTTACAAACAAACATAGCCTACATAAGTTTCATGTTTTTTCATCTGTAGTATTCTGATACAAAATGGAAATGAGCTTGGGTCCGACAATATAATATGATGAAATTGCGAAATGTAGGGTTTCACCGATTATAAAAAGGTTCCATATATGCGAAATGTAGGGTTTCACCGATTATAAAAAGGGTCCATATATAAAATATAGTGGCAGTGATAATATAAATACAGTCTTGTCCTGAATATAAGCCAACCTTTTTTCATTATTCCAAGTATCAAAGTCCCCTACCAGTTTAGCCTATATATGCACAACAAGAAAAGTTAAAGGTTCGGCCTATCTTCGGGACTATGCAGTACTAGGAATCAAATATGAGTAGTAGGCTGGAGGCACTTGCCAGTTTTACCCAATTTAATTGGTTCCACCTATTGAACTCTATACGTATACTAGCATCATGAATGAACCATGAAACACAACACTAATGTAGTAGGCACGCAAGAGCAAGACCAGTTTAACATTTCGCATAGTAATATAACAAAGATATTGCAGAGTCAGTTCATGCAAGAAAAATACAATGAGGCAATGAGGCCAATAAACTGACTGTTACCAAAATAAATACCAAAGCAAACTACTAATGTTATTATTTCAACTAGACCTTGTCATGCTGGTAGACCGTGTAACCTAGCTGTAACCAAGCAACCATAAACACTGGGCCAGCGGTCAATGACCTAGACATCCACCCATTACACACAGAAGCTACATGATTGTATTTGGTACTGTAGGTTTATGCCAAATACTACTGCCAAGGAATTAAACTTAAAGGTACCAACATTTAAAAAGTTATTACAGGGAGTGACAAGAACTCTTTGAGGACAAATTCTCAGAATGAAAGAAAATGAGTTAAAACTGGTAGTAGCCTACTATTACAATGTCATCATAGTGGGTGTTTTTGTTATTAAATTACTATAATAATAGTTTACTTTTATAGGCTATGCACTATTATATTTTGCATTATGTATAGATAGGCATGGTTTGAGTTTATACTCTTGTGTAACAAGGCAAGGGTCAAGGCAAATGTGCTATGTTTTACATACTGTATTTATGCGAGGTACCGTATAGGCCTTGGGTATATTGAAAATGATCAAGTTTGAAAGTGGGGTGTGACCATTATGTGAAGCCATTCATCATCTTTAAAATTTGAGCACGGTCAAAATAAAGGTGCGGCCTTTACTCGATGGCGCCCTATATTAGATTTAATACGGTATTATTATAGGCCTATCTGTGTTAAGTAACTACTAACAATAACTCAATAAGCTATACGACAGAGTATAAGGCCTATAAATTAAATACATAATGTAGGCTAATTAAAGCCAGGTATTGTATTTTAGGCCTATGGCCAGGGAGGGGGGGGACACAAATTAAAAAATTAGAGAAAGGAAAATATGAGAATTTAAAAAAGTAACAGTAGGTGTGCTACTACTACCAGTGACTGATAAAAAAATAACTTCAAATACTAAGTCACTTCTAATTTTATGTGTACCGGTACGTAAATCAACTTCCTACAGCCAGGAATATGCCTAGTTGTACCGGTAGCCTACGTCTAGTCCCGAGCTAGAGTATCCCGAGCAAACGGTGTTAGGTTGTTAACAAACAACAAGTAGGCCTACTAACTGTACAATGTACTGATAACAGGGCTGGGTAATTAGCATTCAAAGATTATATAACCCAACTACCTAGCTAGGACTATCTAATCAACTGTTCAATGGTCTAGCAGCCCACAACATCTAGGCACTAGAGTGGATACGGTGGTATGTAGGCCTAGCGCTAGGGCCTACATCGAATAATCGGAAACCGGTTTACATTTTGTAAACCGTTTTTTTTTTAAATAAAATTCATGCTTTTTTAATTTGCCGCACTTTCCCGTGCAACACAAGGCGCATTCTCGTGTTCCCTGCCACTGTGCGCTTGGCCTCGAGGTCGCGCGGCACCTTAGGCAGGCAGTCAGCACTCGGCCGGCAGTCACTCCCTTTTCACTCACCAGTCGGCTTGTTCGGCAACCGCGTCTCCCCCTCCCACCCCTATCAGCTCAACCAACTCGGTTGGTACTCAACTTCCCAAATACAGCGCGGTCATCATTATGTGCGTTTGTCATAAGAGCTGTTTAGTGCAGCAGCGGGGGAATATCATACACACAAAATTTTGCATAGCAAAACAGGTTTTAATCCATTTATTAAACGATTATCCAGTTCGTAAAAATACTTTTCGGTGTAGGCCCTACCTAGCACTCTCGTTAGTGCAAGAGTACGGGGTGGGGCAGCAAGCATGTAGCCTAGATAGCGTGTCAACAAAAAAGAAACTAGGCCTACTGTATTTTTTACGGAGTCTAGGCCTTGGGTGTATTAAAAATTATCAAGTTAAAAAGTAGAGTGCGGCCATTAAATGAAACAATTAATCAATAGTTTTTATATGCTACTCTTCAAAAACTGAATGGTCAAAATAAGGGTGTGACAGCCTTTACTCAAAGGCAGACTATATTCAAGTAAATACGTCATTCCAACAGCGTAGTTTCATAATTATGTGGTGGGCCTAATAATGAAGAGAAAAAATAAACTACCTACTTACAAATCATTAACATAGCTGAACTGAGTTATCTACATAGACTAAAAAAAATCATTGGAAATAAGGAAGCATATCAGTTTGATCAACTTAATAGGTTGCCCAGTAGAACTGTAGGATACTCATTAATTTTATAAATAAATACGTACATCTAGAGATGGCACGTTGACCGGTGAAATTAAAATTGGTCAATCGACCAAAAGTCGTCAAATATAAAAAAAGGTATATTTAGCTCGCATATAGGCCTATTGTGGCAGGCACAACAGTGAATTGTCCAATTTCAAATTTGTAAGGGAATGTATCGAAAGTTGACTTTCCTTTGAAGAATGAGTGATGCCAAATTAATTTAAAAAGTACAAATATTACTTTGACCAGTCAAATATTACTTAGTCAACTGAAAATATTTGACGGGTCAACTGACCGACTTTCCATCATGATATGGAGTATGGGATGAGGTGCAAGGCCAAGCGGCTTTGTTTTAAGTAGAGTTCACAAGTTGGGAAATAATGGAGAGCAATCCTAGAAAGCAAACAAAAAGATTAACAGATAAGTTACTGTAGGCCTAAACATAGCAAGCATTTAGGCCTAGGTGTAACAATAATATTACCATTGTTGCCATTATCTAGCAAAAAAAATATTACCAAAGCAATTTCGATTAGACCAAGGATCGTAGGCCTACTGGTACCAGTACGTAAACAACATAGTACAAGTACGCTAAATTTAATTTCAGTTACCTCAGTCCCGTCTTGAAACAAACAGATGTTATCCTCAGCATGTCTTACTAGACACGTCGGAAACAGTTTATCATCATCGGTAACTTACAACAACTCTGATAGGCCTACTAAACTCTTAATATTTCAGGGTTGAGAAATTTTACCCAGAACAAAAATTAACAGCTTAAAAAACAGAAGGCTACCTATACAACTTTTTGTTAGAGTAAAAGAGTGAATGTTTACATATGAAAGAAGACAAAGGGCAGCCTAGAGATCGGGAAAATATTGTACTCTATGAAGTCTTAGAAGAAAAAAAAAGAAGAAATTAAGTATGTATTTGGGAAGTACGTAGTATATTGTCAAACAATGCAAAAGTGGATAAGGAGTGTCATCCACAGACAGTGCAAAAAGCAATTGGTGAGAACATTTTTTCAGATCTTCAATCATTCAGGTGCGACATTCTAATGTCATTGTTCCCGCTCAGAGTTCCTTCTCGTCTACTCGACTGTCACCTGTTTCATGTCCCCCCCCACCGTCTATCAACAACGAAAAGGTCACTTCATTCGTCTTCCTACAACGTTCAACTCCTTCCCACGATCTCCATCGACGTTTTTGATAATAAATTTCGGCCTTTTTTAACATCAATTGGGCATCTCACATATCATTAATCGGATAGTTAAGCATAAGTTTAAAACAAATTGATTCTTTATTATTTTATTAATTATGGTTTTGTTCTTTTTTATACATATCAGTACTTAAAATAAATCATCAATTCATCATTGTATAGATAGTAGTTCATTGTACATTATGTTATTACCTATTGATTTATAGATGGAAGTTATTGCAGGCCTAAGTGTTAACCAACTGTATGTTTACTGAAATGTTTATGTTCTCCTGTTTTTATTACGTTTTATGTTTTTATAATATGATTTTAAATTTATTATCTTAGTACCTCAATGTAAAATGGCAGCAATGCTGTATTTGAGTGAATGAATAAAAAATAAAGCAATTTGAGAATGAGTTGTTCACAAAAAAATGATAAATTTTTGCTGTACAAGGCATATTTTGTACCTACTGGATACTAACGTATGGGGCAGTAACATGGGCAGTGGGAACAAAAGAAGAAAGCAGCAGAAATGAAGTTCTTAGTGTAAAGGGAGTTACCAAGATGGGACAAGATAAGAAGTAATGTATGACCAGTGGCGTTTCCTGCATAGGGGAAGGTGGGGCTGAGCCCCACCAACAATTTCTAGCACGGCACAAAAGAATCAAATAGTAAAAAAAACATTTAAAATTGCTTGAATTATTTAGGATTAAGTTACAATCGTCGTAGGTATTCAATTTCCGCGCCATCAATAGAATTATTAGAGTCGAGAGAAGTTGAAAAAATATCGTTACGTAGCAGCACCGACCGCCGCATCCACGTGAAGCGTTCCTACGAACTTCACGTGTGGCTAGCGCTGGCTAGCCCTAGTCACCCTATGCCTCAGCATGCACGTGTAGCTCCGCCCACACCAAGCGGATCGCGCCTCGTACGGTTCTAAGAGGGGCAAATCGGACCTAGCCTCCTCCCGTGTAAAACACCGACGGGCGGACAAATTCAACGCAAATACTTTGCGTAATCGACAGCATGTCAAAAATATTACTAAATGTAGTTATTGGAACAATATTCTGCATCTATTTTACATGTGGACTCAAATGTTTTAACTGATTTAAATTCTAACTATATTGTTAACAAGTTATTTTGAACGACGGAGTACTTATTACGACTTTTGAATTCACTATATTTGTGAAGTTAAATTTATTCTCCTTATAATTATTCGTATTTCTTCATTAATGTTTTAGCATTTATCAATAACATTGGTGGGATTCAAATCGAAAGGTTGGTCCTGGCAGTTCTCCGAGAAAAATGTGATTGTAAAAAACATGAATTAAATCTATTTGCCCCACCTGAATTTGATGCCAGGAAACGCCACTGTGTAGGGCCTAATCAGAAAAGAACGGGGACTGGAGAGATTGAGGTATAAACTAGGAATAGAACCTCTAAGATGGTTTGGACATATGAAAAGGATGGGGAGGGAAGAGGATCCCAAGACGAGAATTTGAAGCGGCAAAGGAGGGGAAAAGAAAAGTAGGAAGGCCAAGAGAGAAATGGGGAAGCTTAATTCAAGAAGACGTTGGAAAACGGGATGAAGTGTGGGAGCATGTGGCAAGAGTAAAGCTGTGGGAGGACAGAAGAAGGTACAGTAAATTGGTGGAGAGGAAGGAGAGATGGTGAGGAAGAAATACTTGAGTCTGGCAAGCTTAGTACCGTATCTACAGTTTCATGCCCTACATAATGGTGAAAAACTACCACTCAACCTGACATAGTTGTAACTGAGTTAAGAGTATTATTATTATTTTAGTAAATATTGTTAGTTTGTACATGTAGGCCTACTACTACTAATTTCTAAATTGCAAAATCTCTAGAAATTACATAAGTTCAGCCTGAGGTCTCAATTAGTCTGGAGATCTTCGATCAGTCTACCATTCTTTTGGTTACGTTTGAGTGCATTACAAACAATAAAAACTCAAGCAATTTTTTTGTTTTATGTTTCATATTTTGCAATTGCACTATCAAAACGATGAACTGTGAGGGGACGTTACCTCAGTCCCATCTTGAAACCAACAGATGTTATCCTCAGCCCAAACCCTCAAAAATTCCACTCGCCAGCTCGCCATTGGCAGAGTACAGAATTCCGTTTGGCGAGTACAGAAAAATTGCAAACTTACATGTTTTACTTGCAGCTATAACTACAATGACGGCGATGAAACCTCACTTTCCAAACTTCAAACATCAATTCATGGCACTTTAAAATCTTACGACAAAAATCGTCCAGTTCTTGTTTATGTTTGTAACTAGAAACCATCTGGCACCTTTGTCGGCAATAGATTGACGAGATGCTGGCGCTGGGGGGTGGGGTGGGGGGGGGGGGGGGGTTCGCGGCGGCATGAGAATGCCTGGAGCGGCGAGGGCGACGTAAGTGGGTCGGAAATGTCTTGTATCTTTAGTTTCAAATTAGATTTTCCTTGGGACTGTTTTCCACACCCTAAAACCTGACTTTCATGATATATGCATCCTGTGTCCACCACCCACCAGAGGCCTTCTGTCAACTGAAGACTCAGTTGTAGCATTGGTTCGGTAATGGTAAGACGTATTTTAGCGCGATGAAGCAGTCATCATTGACTACTTTTTTCTGTTCTAAAGGTCGCGATAAATTACCGAAAAAATTAAGTGCCGACAATAGTGTTCATAGCGTGAATGTTGTACCTGCAACTGCAAGTAAAGTTACATTGAAACACGGCGCCGTTTCAGTGACGGGCGGTAATAGTGGAACTACGTGTGCCGAAAAAGTAAGTCGCGATAACATAATATGTGACAATGAAACTCGTGATAGTAATAATATAATATGTGACAATGAACTCGTGATAATATAATATGTGACAGTGAATCTCGTGATACTATAATTTGTGACAATGTTGAAACTAATACAACGCCAGCTACTGCCACTGTCAACAAAAGAGTTCAAGTACAACGAGCATTTAAAGTGAACTGGATGCGAGACTTTTCGTGGCTGAGTTACGATGAACAATCGCAGCGCGCGTCATGTTTAATATGTTCAAAATATGAAAAATGTTCTGAAGAAAAGTGGGTGACTGGGTTTAGTGGGAATTTCAAGAAAGAAACGTTTTCTTGGCATTCTAAAAGTAAGGCGCACATTGAAAATCTCAAGCGCAATGAAGTACAACAAGATCCTGCGAGTGCTCCCTTAGCAAAGTGTGTTAAAAAAATGGACGATGACATGTTCAAGCACCTTCATCATCTGTTTGACATTTGTTATTTTTTATGTGTTAATGAGAAACCGTTCACCGATTTTCCCCTTCAAGTACAATTAGCTCGGAAGTTACAAGTAAAGTTAAGCGACCAGTATGTAAACGACATGATGTGTCATTCATTCATGACGTATATTGCCGCGGATCTACGCGATACAGTAGTTGACCGCGTGAAACGTTCGCCGTACATTAGTGTACTCATAGACGGTTCAACTGACAGGTCGGGAGAAGACAATGCCGATGTTTACGTCCGTTATTTGAGTGAAGGTGATATCAAAGAAGATCTTTTAGGACTAGTCAATCTTGATAGTGGGACATCATTGTCCTATTATAATGCACTGAAGGGACTACTTGATGCAACTGAAATTAATTGGCGGCAACCTAACTTTCTCGTAAGTCTAGGGACAGATGGCGCATCAGCAATGGTAGGCCATAAATCAGGTCTTATGCATTGCTAAAAAAATGATATCGTCACTGCGTCAGCATACACTGTGTGGCTCATAGGCTACAATTGGCTATTTTAGACGCCTCCAAACAAGTCCCGTATTAACAGATTTTGATAAGACTGTTAAAAACACTGTGCATTTTTATAGAGGTTCGGCCAAGCGTACAGGAAGCTTAAAGAAGACGGCAGCCCTTTAGAATCCGAGTTTATTAAACTTAGAGAAATACATACAGTTCGGTGGCTAATAAGCAAAACAGGCGCTCTAAAGGCAATCATGAGAAACTTGGTTCCTCTCATTGTCAATCTCGAACAATACGCTTTCCGACACATCCGTTGATGGGAGTGGCATGGCCAGGGGGATCGTACGTGATTTAAAAACATCAAATTCGTAAAATCCCTTCATTTTCTTATTGACATTTACAATGAACTTGAGCCGCTGTGTAAAATTGTTCAAAAGAAAGACATTGTGCTATCGCAAATAAAACGTCAAATTCAACTATCTGTCAATACACTTCAGTCCTACATTGGAAATGAAGGAATAAATGTGAAGGCGTTTCTGCAAAAAGTTGACACAAATGGCCGTTATGAGGGAATCAACCTTAAAAATGTAACTCAGGGCGAAATACAGTACCAAGCTTTCCGTCAGTCAATCCTAAAAAATACTTGCCACTACCTTCAAGAAAGGCTAGAGTCCACAAACAAGATAGTGGTTTGAACTGTCAGTACTAGACCCCATGAACCAACCCACTTCAGAAGGCCAAGATCACTTGCTAGTGGACTACGGCAACAAGGCGATAGTGGCGCTTGCTTATCTATTCGGCGTAATGCGCGGAATTGATAGTGACCAGCAAACAACCGAACTCATTTCAGAGTGTATCTAGTTTAAATACATATTTCGCGGGCACAGTCAAACCTTGGAGATAAAAGGCTATCTAAAAAAGCTTGATCAATTCCCCTCTCGCTTTGCTTTGTTACGTAAAGTAATTCAAGCGACCGCGTGTGTGGCTGTGTCAACAAGTTCGTGTGGAACGGGGATTTAGCTATGTGAATCGCATAAAGAATAAGCAGCGAATGTCATTGGACAATAAAACATTGGGATGCTTACTGCAAATTGCAGTAAATGGACCACCAATTGCTGAATACAATCCTAGTAAGGCGATTGATGCCTGGTATTTCACATCGCCTGGTCAAAGGCATGTAGCTGGTCACAGCCGAAAACGCAAGTCATTTGACAGTGACAGTGAAAGGGGCGGGCGTTCGTAAGAGACCGTCCGTCACCACACCCCACCCCTCCCGCCCGTGGCGATGTAGTAGGCCTAGACAAACAAAAACTACAAACTAAATCACTATCGGTCGGTAGGCCTACACGTTTTTTCTTCCACGATGCAAAATGTTGATTGTTCGTGTGTTCATTAGGCTATTGTATAACTACGTGAATATCGGCGCAAATAAACTAAAGTGAAATGAACAAAGTAACGACGTGTTTAGGCTAGATTAAATTGTACATACTAAGTGAATATCGGCGCAAATAAACATTTAATTGAAATATAAACAAAGTAACGACGTGTTTAGACTAGATTAAATTGTACATCGGCGCAAATAAACATTTCTGTGAAATATAAACAAAGTAACGACGTGCTTCGTTAAGCCGAAACAGCCGATCACATCCCTACTTTGACGCGGACGGAGGTCATGGTCATCGGAGGTCGGACCGTCGGAGGATCGACGTAATGCCAGGTAGGCCTAATCAGTTATCAATGTAACATTGGCTTTCTTTATCACACTTATTTGCAATGAACTTTAGCCTTAAAAATGCGTTTCAGGCTATTAAATATGATATTAAGTCGAAAAAATTTTTCGCCTTCGGCGAATTTGCCTCCGACAGCTCGAGCTTTGCCCCAGACCCCAGCTGCCCCACGAAAGTACTTGGCCGAGCGAAAATTCGCGTTGGCGAGTGCGACTAACACAGAATTTTTGAGGGTTGTCCTCAGCATGTCTTGTTAGACACGTCGGAAAACAGTTTATCATCATCGGTAACTTGCAAGGTCAACACAAGCATGTAGGCCTATGCTGCCATACCAACTAAGTATAAAAATTATGTCCGTATGGCTCAACGCAGAGCACAAAAACTAACAAAAAATGCCCCTTGTGGGTTGTGGCTAGGCTACATGAAAATGCTATACAGTGGAACTTTGAATTTACGAATTAACTAGAGGCAAAAAAATACATAAAGTCAAGGAATTCGTAAATTCAAAAAACCTTCAAAATTGCCGCCTACTGTACCAAAAAAGTGACATCAACTTGAGTGCTTCAAACTACTCCTAGGTAGCGCCTATGCTGGATTATGAGCATGGAAGGCTGCAGGAAGTGAGTTTGTTTGCTTATAGGTGGCATCGGATGGTAAGACATCGTTAACTCGGCGCTCGCTTCGTGTTGTGCAATCGCAAGCAGGAGTAACATCAAGCACCGATTACGAAATTGTTTATGTGACACATCTGCGTAGTGTAATTGATATCGGATCGTAGGCAGCTCAAGGTCAATTGCCTCGTCGCTATCTCAATGCCCCCCCCCCTCCCCATGCCGAACTTACGTAATCAGTTCATTCATTGGTGCTCGCGCCCGCCCGCTATGTATTTTATCTCCGAATGCTGTCAGTGTCACGTAATAATATTGGACACTTAAATAACGCCGCTGAATCTTTAAAACACGCTGAAATCGAACTTCACAGAGACGAGACTTCCGCGAAGAACGACCTTCAGCTTCACAAAGACGAGTGTAGTGTAGCCAGCATTGTTTACGCGACATCACGGTGGCCGGCCCGCGCGGGAAGGGGAGGGGTAATTATGCTGTGTATTATTCTGTTCCGTGAAATAAATCGCACGAGCGGAAAGAAACATAGAGAGCAGCTGGAAATTCCATAAAATCTTCAAAACGGAAAAAATAAACTACAAACAACATTTTAATAACTTATCTCAATTCAATGTGCACACGCCAAGTTTATTATGAAGTAAATAAAATGCAGTAAAACCCTATGGATTGTTCCCGCATCGTCCGTTTCTCGCCATGATCGCTATATTTGAAAAGTTTTTGCAAAAGTCCCATTTACACAATGTTAAAAATTCCCGCATCCACGGTTCTATTTCCTTCCAGCAAGCGCGATCTTTTGTGAAGCTGTGTGTCAGGTTCACTTCCCCACCCCACCCCGCCAGCCGGCAGCTGCCGCCTACGAGACCGGTTACCCCTCCCCTCGCACTCGCGCTGCCGAGGCTCTCACTCTCCTCTCTCCTCTCGCGGCCGGCCAGCCAGCTCAGACACAGTAACACTTCACATTCTCTCTCAGCAGTGCCGTGTTTTTCTTACGCGATAATAATTGCAGGATCATTGTTTTTAATCAATGAATGATGCTGTCAATACAACACTAAACACTTGTTAAACTGAGGCTGGCTACTCAAGACTTCTGTCGATTTTGTCACATACAATAAAATGATCACATGTCATAGAATCATGTGCTTGATTCCTCAATCAATTGATTCATATGCTCACTCATTCAAGCTCGTCGGGAAAAGAGGCCGGTAGTGGAGTGGGTAGGCCAGGTCAAGTATCGGGTTGCGTTTGTCGGCAGTGCTGAAATATTACGATCGTATGGGTGGGAGGGGGGGGGGGGGGCGCGAACGGTGATCCACTCGACCTTCTCACATTGCCAGACTGCTGCTAATGAGGGGGGAGTAAAGGGACTGCATTATTACCCATGCGGTCGGCGGCATGTGTTGAGCTGTCAAAGCGGGCGGCACTTGGGCCAATAAATAACAACCTCCCTCGTTCCCCACAGCGTTCGGCAGCATAGATACGTAAATTCGAGGCCATATATTATGACTCGGGACTGAAATACGATACGTAAAGTCACGTAATACGTAGGTACAAGGTACGTTAGTTCAAGGAAAATTTAACATTGTCCTTATGGGAAAATTTTTGGGACCAACAAAAAACTTTACACAATCAAGGAATTCGGTGATTCAAGGTACGTAAATTTAAAGTTCCACTGTAGTTTTAACTAAGTTCTGCCTTAAACCAAAGAAATGTACTCATGTCTTTTATTTATTATTAGAATGGCCACACCATGTTGAATAGGCCTACATCAGTTCACGATTGATCACCAAAGTAAACCATGTTGAATAGGCCTACATCAGTTCACGATTGATGACTACTGGGGAACAAAACGTGCCTTTACCAAATGGGGTGAAGAGGCGGGCCCCGTTAGAAAACGATCCATACATTGTCACCCTTGGCCGCTATTGGAGAACAATGTATGAAAAAAACATTGCCTTATTATGTGAACAGGCCTACTACAACATAAACAAGCATCTATGCTGGGTACCATACCAACAAGAAAGAATAAAACTAAAAGACTGTTAGGAAGTGATTTGTAGTAAAATTATTTTACAAAACAGCACTTTTCACTTAAACATCCAGATTAGGCCTACACTAAGCCACAATCATTTTCAACCTGCGCAAAACGTTTCTTCCACAGCATCAGTCTAGAAAAGGAAAACCACAGAGCAACCACATAGGCTATGGGACATAGGCCCTAGGACCTAATATGCGTTTCTCATGCACATACTACTAGTGATGACATCGGGTAGTAAAATATTGGAGTCGACTCCCCGATCCGCAATCAAAAAAAAAAAAAAAAAATAATAAATTTTTTTTTTTTTTTTTTTTGATTTTTTTTTTTGCAAAAGTTATTTTTAGCCCACTACTCTAGTTGCACAACGCTGTCCGGCCGTTCCCCCCCCCCCCCCCCCCCCCCCAACCCTCGATGGGCACTGTTAACTTTAATGTTTTGTGCCCTAAAATCCCAATAACTAACTCCACCCGCTAGCTTGCTTGTCTCTTGGCCCGGCCAAGACTCTCGCTGATGTTTTATGTTTAAGTTTTGAGATAAGATAACGACTAACGAGACAACAAGTGCAATCTCATTCAATTTATCATTAAAAAAATTTAAAAAAAAAAAAAAAAAAAAAAAAATTTTTTGGGGGTCGACTCCTTGAAAATGGAGTCGACTCCGATAGGAGTCGGGTAGGAGTCGGGTACCCGAGTACCCGATGTCATCCCTACATACTACGCACACCTATGAAGGCAAAGGCCGCCAACTACTAATCTGGAGTGAAACTTAAGGAAGTGTCTACAACTGTAGGCCTCCGCCTAAGTGATAAGATACTTGTATGCCGAGGATAAAGGTGAGTTCCGTAGTGAAATGGTTAATGTGGGGGTTACCCATTGGCATTTCTCGCCACTTACTGGCATAAACATACCGACACTGTATTTATGCAATTATAGGCATGGGGTATATTTTGAAATATCACATTCAAAAAGTGGGGTGTGGCCATAATGTGAAACCTTTTCCCAATCTCAATTGTGATAATAAGCATAACAAAACAATAACAGTTTAAGAGGGAATGGGACACATTTTGGCAGTTGGCACATAGCTATTCGCTCGGCCAAGATGTAGCCCACGTATATGAAACTTTGCAAAGTTGCCAATAAAGCATACATGGACAGCCCTGCGGTCATAGATTTTAGAAATTTTGCCTTAATCAGGCAGAAAAAATCATGTATATACAGTCGAGCCCACTTATAGAGTGGGCACAAACAAAGTTAACAAAGTTCTGGATTTAACAAAGTAGTAGATTTAAAGCTTGTTAATTAAAAATACATGTAAAGTGACTCTGTTTAAACAAAGTTCTTTTATACCAAAGTAAAAGTCAGTTTTTGTCAAGTTTGTTATAAGTGGGCTCAACTGTAGTTAATTTTGGAGTTTTTAACAAAATCAAAATTCGTGAAAACTAATTTATTTTTTATAAATTATTTTTAAACGAAATTTGGAAATGTGTTAAGTACTGCGGAGCCCTATATTTCCACATTTGTGACATATGTTCAAAATTTCAACCACCTGTGGTGTCAGTCGGCCGAGCGAACATCAATTTGCCTAAAACGCATGTCCTATACTCTCTTAAAAGTTTTGGTGGTCAAAATAAAAGTGCGGCCATAGCTTGAAGGCAGCCTATAATCCAGTAACTCGTCAAACGTACCTGTTTGTTGGCGAAGATAAGTAACACAGCATCCCTAAGCTCGTCCTCCGCCAGCATTCTCATGAGCTCTTCCCGCGCCTCTCCGATTCTCTCTCGGTCGTTGCTGTCCACGACGAAGATGAGTCCCTGCGTGTTTTGGAAGTAGTGCCGCCAGAGGGGTCTGATCTTGTCCTGTCCGCCTACGTCCCACACCGTGAAGCTGATATTCTTGTACTCCACAGTTTCTACGTTGAAACCTTTGGGCAAACAGAGCAGTGTCACTCAGTGTTGAGGCCTCACCAGTCACCACTTAGGCTACACCGTACACCAGTAAGTTTTTATTTATAAAATATTTTATGGCATAAACTCTTGGCACCCATATTTAGTTACAATTAGTGATGACATCAATTTTAACAAGTTTAAACCGGTTTGTAAGGTCTATTTTTTTTAATCTTACAGTGTTACGAGTGTTTTTTTGGTAACGACTGCAGTGTGATTCTGTAAAGATAGCGTGAATGTCGCAATCGTCCATGATATGGACAAATAGGCTAATAATTTGTTTTACCAAATTTGTTATTATTGTAAATCTTCTAAACTAAATCTTAGTTTGGCCAGTGAAATATAGTTGTAATGGAATAGAGTGCTATGCAGTGATATTTGGCGTACGTAAGTAAGGCTATATAGGCGTACTTTGATGTTGTTTTCGATTGACACAGGCTACTAGCGATTGATAACGAGGATTCTGACGATGTGTTCATAAAAAGCTTGTTAAATTATCGGTTCACAGCCATGCTGGCAAAAAAATATATTACTGCCAAGTGCCTAGCCTACTTGATTTCATTACTTTTGTTTTGATTGGCTACATGCCAAAATTTACAATAATGTAGAGATGAGATGATGTAGAGAATGTAGAGATGTTCAACGATATTTTTTTCAGTGTCGATACCGGCACAATTATGCCGATATCGTATTATCGTAACTTCAAAAGTAATATGGATATCAAAATTTTTTTGACCGCGAAAAAATTACGATTTTCATATGTGATCGTAAATGCTAGTCTTGTGTGCTTGATATTGACGGGATATTAGTTAAGTTATCGAGATTTTCAAGTGAATCTACTTAAAAATGAAACATTTTTTTTATACTTAATAACAAATAACGCTATAATAAATAACGCGGATGTAAAGATGAGTCACGTCGTCGATGTTGTCACTAGGACGGGAGCAACTTGACTGAGGTCCCATGCAGCACACTACGTGAATCGAGAGTGAGGTTGGAGGGAGGTGCGCGCGCATTAGCAGCGCTGGCGGGACATTTAACATCGAGAATGATAAAGCTACGATATCGCGATATTTCCGATCTATGACGGCGGGTTATCGATATCGAAAACCGGCTCAATTTTCCCACGATATATCAAATAATCAATATCGTTGAACATCTCTACAATAATGGAAAATGAGCAAAACAACAGACTTTATTTTAAGCCCAAATTGACATCGCAGACGCTAGCGACATCCACGTTATTCTCACAGAATTGCGGTGCTATATGTACGGGAGTGGACTGGCCTTTGATAATACCCCGTGGAAATTCAAACAATCAACAGCCCACAATGTTCATTTGAAAATAGTCATAGTTAAAACCGAACCGAACTAGTGTTGGAATTAGGTAATACATTTTAATGTTTTAACTTTTATTAAAGATGAGATATATTTACAAATAATAATACTGTAGGCCTACAGTAAATTGTGAGTAAAGTTGTCCACTCACGTAGGCTACTATTAGTTATGTACGACTACGAAATTAGTTGACGTTCAAACATAGTTAAACTTAAACCTGTCATTTTGAATGTTCAAATACCCCGTTGGCATTTGTGCACATAAACCACCTAGGTAAGTAGCCTATGGGGGATTGGGGGGCAATCCACAGAGGCCCCTGAACCTCATATGGACATAGGGCCTAGGTCACTTTTCTTCGACAATAGGTAATGAACGTCACCCACTAATGATTTAGGGTAAAGCAATGTAGACCTAGGCCTGTACATATGATTTCAGAAACACCAAACTGAACAAAACCACAAAATGCCAACCGTTCCTATGGAGCAAATGAAATAAAGTAGGTCTAGGCCAATTTCCACCAAACTAATAATAATCAAACACCCGGTTCCAACATAAGTCAGGTCGGGGGGTGACGTATCACCAATTTCTCGGGCTGTGGACTTTCAGTGTTTGCTAGCCAGGGCTCAACACCTCCTCATCTACTTCGATGTCTTCTATGACAGGCATTTCTACCAGTTCTCTCCATTTCTTTCTATCCTCCCAGAGTCTTTCTTCATTAATTCTTTCCCATGATTTTCCTCTTTCTTCAATGTTCCATTTTATTGGTTCCCTCCATCTATCTCTTGGGCGTCCAACTCTTCTTACTCCCCCCCATGTGTGTTCAAATTCTCTTCTTGGTATTCTATCTTGTTTCATTCTTCGTACGTGCCCATACCATCGAAGTCGTTCTTTTCCTATTTTATTTCGTAAACTTTCCACTCCTAGTTTGTTTCTTATTGTTTTGCTCCGTACCTTGTCTATTTTTGTTAAGGCTACAGAACTCCTTAAAAATTTCATCTCTGCTGCTTGTAATCTGCTGTCTTTCTTTTCCTCCTATTGTCCATGTCACGGATGCATATGATATTATTGGGAGGAAATACATTTTGTACAATAACATCTTGCACCTGGATGATATTTCTTCTTTCCATAATAGTTTACGTACACTTTGGTAAAATTTGTCTGCTAATATAATTCTCCTTGATATTTCAGCATCTATTTTTGCGTCCTTTGTTAGTATACTTCCGAGGTATTTAAATGCTTCTGCAATGGCCAACTCTTCACCCCGTAGTATTATCTTCTTTTGATTTTGTTTACTTTTCTTCGTTACTATTAATGTTTCACTCTTTTCAATGCTTATTTTCATGTTAAACTTCAGTGTTTCCTCATTCCATCTATCTACGCTCTTCTGTACTTCTTCAATGGTATCTCCCCATCTCACTATATCATCTGCAAATATCATAGTTTTAGATGTTTCACTTTCTGTGGGTTCAACTTTACGCAGTATGTTATCCATAACAACGGTAAATAATGTAGGTGACATCACACTACCTTGCCGTAGCCCACCGTTTATTTCAAACCAAGTAGTTCTACCAAATGGTGTTTGAACACAGCTCTTTGTTGTGACATATGTGCTTTGAATTCTTGTTATTAGACTCTGTTCTACTTCTGCATCTTTTAAGCATTCCCAAGCTTTTGCTCTTGGGACACTGTCATATGCTTTTTCTACATCCAAGAATACCATGAACATTTCTTCTCCCTTTTCCCACTTTTTTTCCATTATTTGTCTGAGCGCAAATATGAGATCTATGGTTGAGCGGCCAGCTCTAAACCCATATTGTTCCTCTCTCAAACTTGGCTCTACTTGTTGTCGTAGTCTTCGATCTAGTATTTTCTCGTATATCTTTGCACACTGGCTCATCAGCGTTATTCCTCTATAATTTTTACACTTCTTCCTGTCCCCTTTCTTAAATGTTGGCACTATAATTCCTTTCCCCCAGTCATCTGGTACCTTCTTTTCTTTCCAAGCTGCACTGGTCACTCTCCACATCCAATCTATGCCTGCATCCCCTGCAGCCTTGATCATCTCCACAACTATTTCATCCTCTCCCGAAGCTTTACCATTTTTCATGGCTTTTACTGCTTCAACTACTTCCCGTCTTGATATTTCATTTCCTATTATTTCTTCTATTTCTTCCTCATTGGTGTTCTGAAAGATTTCTATTGTTAGGTCCCCTTCCTGAGTTTGGTTATGGTTAGTATCAGGTAACCTAGGCATATTAAGTAGGTTTTTGAAATATTTCTTCCACATGTTTTTCACTTCTTCTGGGTCAGTAATAAGAGATTCATTGTTGTTGGTCAGGTATCTTGTGATTTCTTCTGTTTTCTTTTGCTTCTCATTAGTCCATACAACAATTTCTTATTTGTATCAAAGTCCTTCTCTAATTTGTCTGCAAATATTTCCATTGTATTTTCTTTTCTTCCAGTACTATTTTTTTAGCTTCATATTTATACTTTTTACTTTTCTTCATTTTCTTTAGTCCTGTTTTTATCCTTTTCCTTTCGGGCTACATTTTTGCGTTTAACAGCTGTCTTCACTCTTCCATTCCACCACCACAGTTTCCTTTTCCTTTCTTATGCCACCTGCCCTTCCGCATATTTCTTCAGCACTACTAATAAATACTGACTTAAGTAATTTCCACTCCTCATCTACTGATAACAAATCATGTGTTGGATACTTTTCCTCTATCTGTCTTCTAAAGGACAGCATGTCAGTCTCCTCCTGTAGTTTCCATGTCTTGATTTTTGGAATCTTCCTCCTGGGATATAGTCCATGATTTTGGGTCTTTATTGTTCACTCTTATAAGGCTTACAAGTAATCTGTGGTCTCCATCTAGAGACACGCTGGGAATTACTTTTACATCAGTGATATCTTTGGCCATGTTGCTACTTATAATAATATAATCAATAACTGACTCAGATGAGCCATCCCAGGCGTACCGAGTTATTTGTTGATCTTTTTTCTTCATGAACCAGCTATTTCCGATTCGAAGTCCATTCCTGGCACACAAATCAAGTAGATTTTCTCCTTCCTTGTTCCTTGGCCCATACCCATGGACCCCTAGTACCTCTTCATATCCCGTTCTCTCTCTCCCTACTTTGGCATTAAGATCTCCATAATTATTACTTTTCTCTCTGTGATTTCTTCTTCCAATTGTTCAAGCCATGCCTCCTTTTCGGCCATCGCTAACCCAACTTGTGGTGCATAGCATTGTATGATCTCTAAAGCTACTTTATTTATAAATATTTTAATTTTCAAAATTCTGTCACTCTTATTGTCTACATGGACAATGTTTTCTTTCCACTTTGGGCTGATGATAAATCCCACTCCATTTTTGCCTTCATTTGTGCCCGACCATAATAATTTGTATCCTTCTCTCAGTTCTTTGGTTCCTACTCCTTCCATTTAGTCTCGCACAGTCCTAATATCTCCAATTTTTTCGACATCATTACATCTACTAATTCTTCAATTTTCCCATTTAATGTAAGAATATTTAGGGTTCCTATTTTAATCATTGTATGCCTATGTTTGTTGTTATTATATCTATTTGTTATGTATTTATTGTACCCTTGCTTCTTTGTCTTTGTCATCAGTTGTTTTCTTATTTTCTCACCAAAATACGAATCAATATTACTACAATACTTTTGAACGTATGGCCTACGAATACCCACTCGGCCACACCCAATAATACCTCATAACAAGGGTTAAATTAATCTATGCACTAAAGGCATAATGGCATGGACGGATGGGCCTAGGCTTAGCAGAGGCCAACTTACCAATTGTTGGAATTGTTGTAACAATTTCTCCTAACTTCAATTTATATAAAATTGTGGTCTTTCCGGCCGCATCCAACCCGACCATCAATATCCTCATCTCTTTTTTGCCAAAAAGGCCTTTAAAAAGATTTGCAAACATATTCCCCATATTGGCAGCTAATATATGTCACAGCACCTGAAACAGTCAATATCCAAGAAGCATATTAATATTTAGGCCTAGGCTACAGGCTAGGCTTTTGTTCTAGGCCTAGGCTAGCTATCACAGCATGAATGGTAAACTAGAGCAGCTCAGTTCTCGGCCACGTAAGAGATTTCAGTTTTCTGCAGACCGTCTAACCTTCTATACGAGGTAGGCTACTCTTTCGGTTGGGATCAGTTGACTTTTTAACAAGTGTATTTTTCCATTAAAAACTATTGTATGTCATAATTTTATACATTAATGCCTATGAATAAAATACTGCACCTACAACACCTTTAACGTCGCTACCTACCTATTTTAAATATAAAGGAATTTGAACGCAAAAGGTGTTTTGTTTAAAATAGCGACGTCAAGAGGTTTAATTTATTATTTTCTTATCTTTAATGGGGGGCTTCGCCCCTGGACCCCAGAGACGACACACCTAGTCTTACATAACTTGGCAGCCGCACCTACAACAACTGTGTTAATAATTGATTGACCCAAACCAAAAATGTTACAAAGTTGACTGACCCCAGCCGAAAGAGTTCCCTATACGATCCCTACCAGTAGGCCTTGGCCTCTCATAGTCTAGTAGGCCAACTAGCACCGTTACACCTCGGAGGCTTCTTAAAGACTAAATTTACATCAGGCCTAGGACCTAATGAAATTATAAGATAACCTAGGCTAGGTCCAGGGCCAGAGGTACGTTAATTATTTGATATTCTAGGACTAGGCTAAGCATTTAGGCCTCACCAAATAGGCCTGGGCCTAAACTAAGGCCCTAGGCTAGGCCTAGGCCTATAATATGATCTGTGGGCCTAGGTAGGCCCTAGGCCAGCACCAAGTACCAACGATCTAGGTATGTTAATTAATGGCACATAGCCTAGGCCTACACAAAAAGGCATAGGCCTAGGGCCTACTGTATATTTGTAGCCTAGCTAGGCCTAGGGTAGGGCCTAGGCCTACCCTAGCCCTAGGGCTCAAAAGTTCACAAGCCATAAGGGCCTAAGCCTACTAAACTTGGCTTATTGCGGGCCTAGCCTAGGCCAATTTCATAGGGCCTTTGTTCGTTTCGAATTATATGGATTGTGGGGCATAAGGGCCTAGCCTAGGCCTACGCCACGGTTCAATTCCGGGCCTAGGCTCAGGCTAGGCATGCCTTTAAAAGATCACCGGTCACTGGCCATCACAATATGGTGTGAAATTTCGTCATTATAGTTCTAAAGAAGACCTGTTATATTATGAATAAAGACGAATAAATAATCAATTGCGATTTGAATATATGATAAAAGAGAAAAAATCCCGACAGTAATGACATTTCAAAAACTCCATTTTCCGAGTAACGGCAAGCCCCTTTTGGTTGTGTCACTTTCAGCGAGGACTTCCCATGTATCAGCAACATGATTTTAGTTAGATATACCACTTACCCGAGAGATCCAATAGCTAAAGTTGATTATTAACAGTACCACAATCTTATAAACACAAATTTACTTTCTTGAAGTGAATAACTGGCGTTTTATTTTCCGCCAAACGTTATCGCATTAACACTATCCACCCAATAATACTGCCTGTCAAAATGGCGGACGTGGAAGGAGATTCGTTCGTCTGCCACGTATAGGGGTCACAAAATTGACGTACATTGGTTAATCATAACCACGTGACTAATAGCGCACATCACGACAGCTGTGAGACATTTCAGAACTAGAGTTCTAAGTTCTTTGGATTGTGTTTTGGGAATTCGATTGTGATTCGATCTTCCCGGTTCCCGCTTCCCGCAAGATTTCGAACATGTTCAGCTGCTGCAGTCTCGATTTTGTGAGATATTTTTCTTCATCGTTTTCCATCATGATGGAAATAGAATTGCTTTCCAAAACGCTTTTGCTTGTCACAATAATAATGCTAATATTTTTTTAACTGAGAAAAGTCTTGGCTTGGAAAACTCCAGTTACAACGGTAAAAGCGGATTCTCTGGAGACTCCAAAGGTATGTAGCCTGCCGTCCATAGATAGGTCCCGAACAATAACAGGTCCCCGAACACATAAACAACTTGAGTAGGTGAAGATGTAAAAATACATTCACTAAAAAGGATAAGAAGGAGAAGGGACAAGCTCATGTAGGCCTTACCCCCCACATTTTCCACACTTGCATAAATTCTCTTTGCTCCCAGACTGCATCCTTCAAGCTTGGTAAAAAACCGTATATGAACTATTGTTTTAAACCTATTTGTCAACATCTAAAATTTAAGGCCTAGGCCTATCTATTTTTCCAATTATTAGGCAACCCAACACAATGTTACAACTTGAAAGCCTCCTTTTCCCTTTAAATGAAATTTTAAGTTTGCACTGCCCTGTTTTGTTTGTTTCAGAGATAGAGAATTTCGCTTGGTGGATCCATCCACGATTACGACAGCAAAAGGCTTATCGAGGAAATATTCTTTGCCTCGACGTAAGTAGGCCTATGCCCATTATGTAGCCACCGTTTTTATGCTTCTTTTAAAAACTCCATTTTCATATTAGTAAAAAAGCACCATAAGAAAGCATTTAAATTTCTTCCCAAGTACCTACTACCTTTCACATGCCCTAAAAAGAGTCTACTTAAAGTCATCTGGAAAAAAAAGGGAAAACCAGTTTACTAGGACAGATTTCCTATGAAAACTCAAGAAAAGTCAAGTGTTACACTTTCTAACCTCTTTTTAAAGTTTTACAGTTTTGCTAATGATTGTTATAATGTTGTTGGGTATTTTATTATTATCTTTTTTTAGGGCCCATATATTATAAGGCTGCAGCCACCAAGTGTGTTTGGAATGCTCTTTTCTGCCATCCTCATGACACAATAAATTAAGAGGTTGCAGAACAATTTAAAAACAAAAAATGTAAATAGCGTAACATTTTTCTCCACAAGCCGCTAAGGCTGACAACTGACAATATAATATATTATGATCGTTTTCTAACGGGGCACACTTTGGCTTAAATGTAAGTTTTAGTAAATCAAGATTTGTTTTTAAATTT
>JAMZAV010008206.1:0-70095 GCA_024449915.1 Sweltsa coloradensis | reverse complement strand
TGGTTTCCCCTTTTTGGTTTTTTTTTTTAATAGTTAATATTCTTTTCAGTTGCAATTTTGCACACCAAATTCCCCCAATTTGCAGGCCCAGATCCACAACATTTTTCCCTTTTGCCCCCTCAATTGACTTTGTGGCCCCAATAAAAATTCTTCTCGCACCCCACGGGGGCCCACAGGTTTTTTTTAAACTTAGAAAAAAAACTGGTCTTGTACCCGGGCTGGTTTTTTTTCACAGCCCCCACCCAGTTGTGTATGGTGGGAGGAATTTTTTTAAAAACATTTCCCCCCCAAAAACATGCCCCCGATAGTATGCTCGTTTTTTTGTGTTGAATACCCAAAAATTTTTTGTCGGAGGAAATTTCGAAGTCTTTTTTCCGACTACGAAAGAGGAGCATCCAACATAAAGAAATAGAGTTGATGTACGTTTTTTAAGTCGGGGGGAATTACTGTAAGAATCGTGCATTTTGGGGTAAAAAGATGAAATTTTGGCCACACTCCTTTTCCACACACCCATAGGATCATTTTAAAAAAAATAGGGCATTTTGACGGCCCCCCAGGGGGGGGCTTTGCCCCCCCCCCCTGAAAAAAAATCCCAATATTTTGAATAATTAATTGGAATCGGCTTTTTGGGGTAAAAGGGGAACATAAAAAAAATTTTTTGGGTTTTGGGGGGGGGGACCCCCTCCCCCAAAAACCTTTTGTTTAAAAAACTGTTTTTGGGTAAAAATAAATTTTGGGGGAAAAAAAAAGGGAAATTTTTTAAGGAAAACCCGGCCCCAGGGGGGCACCCCCCCCTCGCCCGAATGGAAAACGAGTTTTTGTGTAATAATTAATTGGAAATCGTGCATTTTGGGCAGAAAAAATGAAAATTTAAATGGAAAAAAAGTAAACATACCGTAAGATCTGTTGATAAAAAGGGGTCATTTTAAATCCCCCCAAGAGGGGATGCCCCCCCCCCCTAAAAGTACCCGAATATTTTGAAAAAAAAAAATAATATTAATCGTCCCATTTTGGACCGAAGATGGAATTGGGGACCCATTTTCCACATCCCCATAAGATCTTTTTAAGAAATATTTCTTTATGACGTCCCAGAGGAGGGTGTCATAATTGCCCTGCATGTGGCTGCCAGGGGCCCCGGCATCATCGCTTTCCTTTTTTCTAATATCAAATAATTTTCCTTGTAAAAAAAATTGAAAAAAACCAGAACTTTTAGGAATACAAGGACGACATAACATAATAATGATTGAAAAAAAATTATTAGAGGCATTATTTGCCCCATGAAGACAATAAAGTAGACTTATCGTTATGTGGTCTTTATTTTCATGCCCATTACAAAATTTCTAAAGAAGATATAACATGCCAATATGATTTGAGCTTATTCGATAGATTCATTTCTGAAATTAGAACACAAAGATTGAGCATAACACATCTACACAATCTTAAAGGCTTATGTCATTCCTGAAAACAGGTACACAAAATAACTATTCTTGTCTAAAACTAAGGAAACAACCCTGCAACAAAAATGCCATATATGTATGTTCACGGTTATAAAGTAAATCTCGATATATAATAGGAAGCCAGTCATAGTGTCACTAGTTTTGTCTGATTTTGTCATACTACTGTTCGCATCCACCGCGCGTACGGGGAAACATGGAGTTGGGAGAGCAACTTGGTGGGGAATGTTTTTAATCTGTCCTGCCCCCTACGATCCTCATCCGTGCTGTGAAACAAGTCCCTCCTACAATCATAGCACCGTGCCTTGAGTGAGACGTGAGACTGCATCTGTTCCGTAAATACGCACACACCACGTTCCGTAGTGACTTCTGCGCTATACGAGCTGCAGTCTACGTTGTCATCTGAAGATATAGTACTTGCATAGTAGGGATGTTGTGTACTGGTGTGCAGTGATTGTATGGTGTTTCTAAGATGGCAGGGTTCCAAATGAGGACTTATAGCAAGTGCTTGGTTGACTGCTGTTGTCTTATTATTGTTGTGTAGATCGACGTGAAGCTGGAGGGAATTGTTATGTGGCTTTCATAGTATTAAATGGATCAGTAATTAAATATAAAGAAGCGTATCTTCATATTTAAATGTTACAAGTAGACTAAATAACCATACGTAACCATTGGCGACGAGGGATTAGTGATTTCATTCACGCATCAGGGCAAGGTCCAAACTTTTGGCAGGCCTCTAGGAACAAAGGTCGTAGAGACAAATTAGAGATGGCAACATTGAGTGATGGAACAATTTGAAGCAACAGGAGGAAGGTAGACCCAATGGCATCATGGACACCCTATATGAAGAAGCCTTGATTTCTGATTCGAAGGCACAGTGATTTTAAGAGGAAACGAGCTGTGCTGTTTACGTTTGTGGCCCTGCTAAATTATGCGACAATGACGCCACTCTGTAGCTGTTCTCCAGCTCTACCAAACACAGTTTCTTACAAGGACATTCTAACCACTGTGAAACTGCATTTCAACCCTACGCCATCTGAAATTGTCCAGCGATTTAAATTCCATAAGAGGGATCAGCGAGCACAGGAGTGTATATCAGCATACATAGCTGAACTGCGGCACTTGGCAGAGCATTGTAATTTTGAAACCACTTTGGATTCCATGCTGCGAGACCGTCTTGTCTGTGGTGTTTAGGACGAACAGCTGCAACACAATTTCCCCTGTCAACCACATTTTTATCTTTTGAGTCCGCACAGAAGTATGCACTGGCAGCAGAGGCTGCTACGCTCTAAGCGCAAAAAATTACGTACCAGCCAGGCAGGTAATAATTCTACTAGTTTTAATACTACGGTGAATCAAGTTAAACAACGCCAGAAGTCTACAAGTTCTGAACGGAAGCCATGTTTCCGCTGTGGGGACACACACCCTCCAGAAACTTGCCATTTTATCCAGTCTGTCTGTCGGTTTTGTAAGAAAATTGGACACATTGAACGTGTTTGCTACAGTAAGGCCAAGTCTTCTAACCAAAATGTCCAGCCAGTCCAGCCAAAGCCTAGTTTTAGAGGCAGGAAGGAAGGAAACAGGACTGTTCACGGTGAGCATACATACTCCATTGTGGAAAACACATGCATAGAAGTAGATCAGATAAGTGAGGCTAGGAATGTTTACATTTTAAACACAAAAGTTCCTGGGGGCAGAGACAGTACAACAGTATCGATAGACTCAGGGTCTGCATGCTCTATCATTGGTTTTAGCGCATTTGTTGAATTATTCCAAGATACTGTTGAAATCCGACCCTATTCGAAGACTGCGCACGTGGTCCAAACAACAGCTACATGTTAAAGGTATGTGTACTGTACAAGCTAGTTTCAACGGTCATAAGTGTGACCTACCACTCACTGTTGTTGATGGCAATGGCAGTCCACTTTTGGGTTGTGACTGGTTCCCACACCTGGGAATTCAAATCGCTCTTAATGGAGTTCACCAGACACGAGTTGAAAGTTTAACCGAAAAACTTAAACTGTACGAGGAAGTATTTTCCGAGGACATTGGTCAGTACAATGGACCTGAGGTACACATTGATGTAGATCTAACGGTTTTACCTAAGTTCTACAAAGCTCTCCCAGTACCATTTACATTACGACCAAGGTTGGATGAAGCTTTAGATAAACTGGTACGTCAGGACATTCTACGACCAGTACGTCATTCACGCTGGGCAACCCCTATTGTTCCGGTTATTAAACAGAATGGTGAGATACGAATTTGTGGTGACTATAAAGGCACAGTGAATACTGCGACTATTAAGGATCGGTATCCTCTACCGACAGTGAATGAAACGCTTACTTGACTAGCGGGCGGAACAGTGTTCAGTAAGTTAGACCTCGCTCAGGCTTACCAACAACTGAAAGTAACTTCAGAGGCAAGCAGTTTACAAACGCTAAACACTCCGAAGGGATTTATGCAAGTTACACGTTTGCAGTTTGGCATAGATGCTGCACCTGGCATTTTCCAGAGGTTTATGGACAATCTGCTGAGCGGTATTGATGGTGTCAGAGCATTTCTTGATGATGTTGTAGTCTCAGGTCGGAATAAAGAAAAACATGACAGCCGGTTAAAGCTTGTTCTGGAACGTTGCCAGGAAGTTCGGCTAAGGCTAAACAGGGAGAAGTGTAGATTTGCTTCACCCTCTATCGTGTTACTAGGTTTTGGAGTTGATGCTACAGGAGTATACCCCTTACAAAACAAAGTGGAGGCTATGAGGAAAGCACCTGCACCTACCAACAAGAGAGACTTGCAAGCTTTTTTGGGGTTGATTAACTTTTATAGCTGCTTTATGAAAGATAAAGCTACTGTTATTGAACCATTACACCGTCTTCTTGACCACGATCATCCATGGGAGTGGAAATCACTCCATCAAGAAGCTTTTAATGAAGTAAAGCTACTGCTAGTGTCAGACTCAGTGTTGACACACTATGATCCAAGTAAGCCACTGATAGGAGTTTGTGACGCTTCATCGTATGGACTTGGTGCCGTTCTCAGCCACGAGACAGAAGACGGGCGTGAGCTGCCGGTAGCTTATGCATCTCGCACTCTCAGCTCGGCAGAGCGCAACTTTGCTCAGTTGGACAAAGAGGCCCTTGCTGTAATTTACAGTGTCAAGAAGTTCCATCAATACTTATACGGCCGACATTTCCGTATTAACACGGATCACGAACCATTGTTGGGGTTGTTACATCAACACAAGCCAATGCCTCAAGTAGTGTCACCTCGAATGTTGCGCTGGAGTCTACTACTCAGCAGTTACGATTACGAGCTTCATTACCGTCCAGGGAAGAATTTAGGAAATGCTGACGGTTTAAGCCGGCTACCAATGCCAACTGTTGACGTAGACATACCAGCACCAGGCGAAATTCTACTGCTCGAAGCTGTCGATCCAATTACAATTGATGCTAACCATATTGCAGCACTAACCAGGAAGGATAGGATCCTTTCCAGGGTACTCAATTGAGTTCTTACTGGATGGCCCGATACTGAATGCAATGATGATTTTAAACCTTACCGGTCTCGACAAAATGAGTTATCTGCTCATCGAGGGTTCTTACTCTGGGGAAATCGTGTTGTGATTCCAGAACTTGCTAGAGACATGGTACTCAAATTAGTACACAATGCCCATTCTGGCATTGTCTTAACAAAGGCACTGGCTCGCTCCTACGTGTGGTGGCCAAAAATGGATAGCCATATAGAGGATATGATAAAACAATGTATGCCTTGCCAGAAAAATCAACATAATCCCAACAAGGCTCCTCCACGTGCGTGGGAGCGTTCGAAGAAACCCTGGTCTCGCCTCCATATTGATTTTGCGGGCCCCTTCCAGGGAAAGACATTCCTTATTGTGGTAGATTCCAATACAAAGTGGTTGGAGGTCATTCCTGTAACTCAATGGCTGCAACAACGGTTATTAACAAGCTTGCGAGCCTATTTGCGACTCATGGTTTACCCGACATAATCGTTTCTGACAACGGGGCATCGTTCACAGCAAATGATTTCCAGCAGTTCTGCTCAGACAACGGAATTAAAAGCATACGAGTCGCTCCGTATCATCCCGCATCAAATGGTCAGGCCGAACGTATAGTGCAGTCCGCCAAGGGAGCCATGAAGACTATTGTAGTGGGTAGCTGGGAAATCAGACTGGCACGATATTTGTTAAACCAACATCTGACTCCACATTCAACAACAGGTGTTAGCCCTGCAGAAGCTCTAATGCACAGGAGACCTCGTTCACAGTTAGACCGTCTACATCCTGATTCACTTGATGTGTCCCGTACCCAGCAGGTAGAAACAGAGAACAATTTACAAGCAGAATTGGGGGCAAGAAGTTTTGGAACTGGAGATCTTGTCTACATGAGAAATTACTCCCAAGGACCAAAATGGATTCCAGCCGTGATAACAGAGCGCACTGGACCGGTATCATATGCAGTCGGCACAGAAGATGGTGTATCCAGACGTCATGTGGATCAACTACGAGCCCGAGTTCAAAACTCTACTTCAGTGGACGTTTCCGCAAACGGCTCTGAAAACTTCACCGACACCCAGTACCCAACTGTGGCATTGCCACCAATAATTGCAGACACTGTTGATAACAGTGAAACCCCAACTGAAGATATTCTCACTTTCCGGCAACTGCCATTACCGACATCACCTACAGCACTTAAGTCTACCGCAACCCGGCCTCAACGAGAGACACGCCGCTCTGCATATTTAACAGAATATTGTTAAACTAATATAGTGGGGAGAAATGTTGTGTACTGAGTGTGCAGTCATTGTGGTGTTCTAAGAGGCAGTGGTTCCAAATGAGACTTAAAGTCTTGGTGACTGCTTTTTGTCTTATTATTGTTGTGAGATGAAGTGAGCTGATTGAATTGTATAAAGTGTTGTTTTCATCTTATTAAAATGATCAGTAATTAAATATAAAGAAGTGTATTTATATTTTATTATGTGCCAAGGTAGACTAACTACCATACGTAACAGTAGACATTATACTGATATGTAGGTGGGAGTGGGAGGAGGTGTACGTATTAATAATGATAGATCTGTTAACAAGTAAGCAAATAGTTACATTGATTGTTTTGAAGTAAAAATTATTTGAAATGAATTTGGAAATGAGCGGAAACGTAAACACATCTTTCATTCATTTAATTTCAAGTCTTAAAAGTAGGTTAGATTTCATGAAAGATCTATTTTGCTTTTAAGGAAAGAGATTTTAGGAAGTAATAAAAATATTATATCTGTTTAATTTGATTTTTTTTTTTAAATTCTACATTTAAAATCAGAGGAGTCTACTTTTATTTTTCACAAATTAGTGAAGAGAAGAAAAATCTCCACTTCTTGAGTTTTTTTTTCCAACTTAAGCGTTCATACTTATCGTCGTATGAACGCTATATTTGGGAAAAGTCCCTCGAAGATGAGAGATAATCCAGCCCCTTCCTTCATTGTTGTTGATCTGCTCAATTCTTGTATCTGTAAATACTTTCATATAACGTTTTGGCAGGAACACAAAGAAATTCTCCCCTTCTGCATCATCTAAATACATTTTAATACAATCTCCAAACTGAGTGGAAACTTTTTCTACAGATATAACATTATACTTTTTAAAGGGTTCAAGATCTCCTATATTCCTCCTCCCTCCGGTGCATGCATTGAATGCGGTAGTTAGCCCTTCCATTGTTCTGAAAAGAAGGAGAAAAAGGATGTTATACCTCGAAATTTCTTATTTTACTTCATTCTGTGTAAAGGTGAGGGGTACTTGTAGTGTAAAATGTGTAATAGGCTCTACACTAGGAAAACTCTTAAGTCCCGCCGCGTTGATGTATGAGCTTTTTTGTAAGTTTTTAGTTTGCGTAGGACCACTTTTCCTTTGCAAGTGCTTTTTGAATGCATTGTAGGTGATTGTTGTCGAGTTTCTATTGTTACTTGTTAATTGTTATTATAAACCTAAAAAAACTCATAATAAAACCTTTATTCTATGGATTCGGGCTAATTTTCAACTTTTTCTTTCAGAAAGCAATACATCACCATTACCTTAATGTAAAGACATTCATATGCAAGAGGAATCAATCAAACCGTTTGGGAAACATAAGCAGATAACTGTCGACACACTGTTTCTGCGATGTTCAAGAATGGTGATAGCAAGTAGCAACCACCTGAACAGCTTGTCCCCCCGCGTCATCCCTTTCGTCCCTCCCTTCGTCTCGATTAGCCAAGTTGAATAAATATGAGACTTAAGCAATATCCAATCCAACAAGGTGGCAAACATCCAAAGAGGTTGGTAAGTAGCCGCAGTAGCTACAAAGAGAGTAAGGGCCGGTATTATAATGTCCTTAGAAAAAACGGTTAGCTAACTGGCGCATAGTGCTAGCCCCGGATAAACTACGAAGACGTATTTTGAGGAACAACTAGCCGCTAAATACCTCCCGATAGTAAGCGGGGAGTTAGTACACCTTTGTTATGTATTCCACTGCGTCCTGTGATGTATTTTGTACTGTTTCACATGCCATATAGATAGCAGTGATCTCGTTGTTAGCAATGGCTGGTAATTTGAAAAGTTTGGGTTCTACAACAAACTATTCTGTAGAAGGTTGTCACAAACTTATACACATGATGTTAAATATTCTTCAATAATAATAATAATAATAATAATAATAATAATAATAATAATAATAATAATAATAATAATAATAATAATAAAAACAAAATAATAATATTAAACATGTTTTATTATCCGGCACACAGTAGAATAATGGAAAGGTTAAATTAAAATCTACACTCATTGAAATTTAATCAAAGTTATCAAAACACTTGATATATTGTACAATTTTAAATTTTTAACTTTTTGGATTTGGACAAGCTCCTTTAGATACTTAACGTCTACTTTGTTGTAGGTCAGCTTTTCCGATTCACGAGTGTCTTCGGGAATGGTATCTGATGTGTGAGCAGAGCTTGTTTCAAGTTCTTGAATAGGTGCGGAGCATCAGCAAACATATACAGTTTCTGGTCCTCGTTGACTCGATGAACTATATCGAACTCTTTCTTTCTTTCAGCCTCCGACATTGTAGCCTGCATCATGAATGGCAGCAACTGCTTCTGTAACAAAACTAGCTAAATCATTGTCGTGTTTTTTGTTGAGCAAGTGTCCTAATGACAGGTTGCATCGACATACATTGCCTTTTCCTTTTAGGCATTCTTCTTCGGACTGTGTTCCGCAATGAATAGGTGGTGAATTTCTAACAAAGCTTCTGCTGCAGTGATGGTTTCGTCTCCATCCAAGGAAACTTAATTAGTTGGTGGTGGCCCATCATCCGGAATAGCTTCAGTTGCACAGTTTCAATGCACCGTTTCCCATTAGCAAATAACGATAGCAATAACAAATTGGCCCTGAAAGACTCAAACACTGTTGGTCTATTCAAGACTGAATCGGACCATGCAGGGGTCTGGAAGGGATGGACTGTCTAGCTTCTCGTTTTAAATAAATAAATAAAATAAAATAAATTTTATTTAGATCTACCCACTCAGTTATATAACTGATTTTCAGTGGGGGACTTTAAATCAAAGCGACCAAGCCAACCCTGCAGGCCCCGACGCAATCGACGAGTGAGCGATAACCAACCAAAGATCGATAATTTTAATAGGAAATGTAGCAATCAGTGGTATGGACAGTGCGAACACCCGCGAATCAACGCCAGAATCAACAAGGCCGATTCAGAACAACTCTGAAATTTATTATGTGCTTCGTTGCTAGGACGGCTCCAAAGTCACCGTTTACAAACTCCTAAGACAAGAACTGATGGACTTAAGTCCAAATCAGAAGTTAAAAACTTCTGACTTTAGCGGGAATCGAACCCTGGACCTTCTGCATTGGAAGCAGATACGCTAACCACAAGACCAACGAGCCACACAACAAGACCACCGAGCCACGAAACGATTCTTACTGTTCGGCATTGACGTTTTGGATCTCTTGGATTCATTCTATCGTCGTCGTCCAGGGATTCGGTACCGGACATTTTTTCATCAGGGCCGGTTTTTCAACTTTGCTTTGAGAGTTTTCTTTGCTTGGGTTTTTCGTTGGTGTAGTCGTCGTTTCTACTTGCTCCATTTATACGTTCCAGGGCAGACTTTAGATGGTATCTGGCCTTGGAACTGTGTCGGGAATGTTTTGCGTCAAGTTTCCGTTTTGGTTGGGAGTCAGACTCGGTTGGAGTGTTTGCAAATAAATGCATTTTTCCTAGATTCGTCTGTACGTGGAGGAAGTCACGCCATGTGTTGCCATGCCTTTGACAAGTTCATTAAGGCTATTGTTATATTGATCAACAAAGTTTTTGTAGTTATTGCTGTCACAATATGTAACACACAGTATCTGTGCGATTGAATCTAATGCACAAGTATTTGTTAGCAAAATATATATTTCTTCACATTTTATGGCTTGCAAACCTGGCCTGTGGCCATTTTTCATTACACCAATCACTTTTGACTGGTCTACTTTTTTTAGATAACTCAAGATGCTTCCATTCAATTTAAGGATCCAAAAACCTTGTTCTTTCCCTATTTTTGGTGGCATCATAGCTTGGTTTCGCCAATTTTCTAGAATTTTCAACACGTTTTCTTCATCCAGATTACCAGTTTTCATTTTTCTTCTTATGAACTGCCAGTTCTTTGCTCTTCTTCGGACGAATTTTCGTTTTTTAGCTCTTCTTCGGCCGGTTTGCCGATCTTTTATCATGACAATCATTCTCATCTAATGGCTGTTTTAGCTTGTGGTGGGCGCTGCAGCTAGTCTCATTTTTCCTTCAATTGAGCCTGTGTTGATTGACAAAAATACGTCTGCGCGCATGGTAAGCTTAGGGCAGCACATTCGTTTTTTTACATCGTTGAAATTGCTCTCAACTGATAAACTAGAGCATGTCACCTCACCAAAGCCATAGCACGGAACCATGATCATGATGATTACTAGGACATCTTTTGAATCAGGTTTGCCAGTGATTTAACCAATTCGGGAAGGTATTGCAAGTTGTCTCGGTCGCCTTCCACAAGCTCAACCATTTCAGAGCAAGATAGTGTGATTTCTACACACCACCTTTAAAATGGTTGGCATGCAATAATTAAATCTTGTGTCAGTATCTCTTTTTCCGTATCAGTCCTGTCAACCATCTCCGCATATTTGCAGCTTTGTAGGAAAAATAAAGCTTTGTCATCTGTGAATTTTCCAATGGCAATCTTGTTTTTTTTACAATTCTTTGGCTGTTTCACATGGTGTCGGTTCCTGCGTCACAAAGTCAACCCCTTCTGTATCACTCAAAGCAACGGTAGTAACTGCTTGTACTAAAATATTCATTTCTTGGAGATCGGTGCATTGAATTATTTGAGCCATAACTCTTATGTAGAACCACCTGATACGTTAAGCTCGTCCTCTCAAGCAAGGCCAGTCAGCAACATTTTTCATGGTATACACAACATCACACCTTATAAAGCCTCCTGGAAGATGCAACTGAGTGGACAGCCCAAACAGGATTTTGCCGCATTCTTGAATATAGTCCGCGAGAGATTTGAAACGAGTGCACGCTTGAGTCACAGCTGGTAAAAGAGCCAATGACATACCTATCTGTCACAATCTCTTTTTGAGTCGGAGCCCCATCTCGCACCCATTGATTAAGCCAGTAATACATACTGTTGGCATCATGACGTTCCGACAACATATTGCACACAGAATACTGCTGTTTAGAGAAATTGTCACAGACTGTGACCTCGTACAGAAAGATATGTCCACTCGAGAAGCCATCTGGACGATTCATCTTACATACAACCCCGCCTGTTGCATCAATTCTGATTTTTAGGTAACTGTGTTTCGACAGTATCATGGTGTGATTAGATGGGATACAATATTGCCTTATTAAACTAGATTTGGCACAACCAGCGTAGAATGGACTCTAGATTTCCATATCACTCATCAAGTAAATAGGCTTCACGCGAAGAGTAGCATCAGCTATTATGTTGGACCTTGTCAAGAGGAGAAGTTATTATGTTACTTTAGAGAGGAGAAAATCGAGGGTATAAAACCAATTCGCCCACAAGGCGCATCAATCACTTAAGATCATTCTGATCACTTATTCATTACTTGAGACATTGGCTTTGTTGCTGTCAGAGATCAGTTAGAATCATTTCGAACCAGCGCATTATCCCTATAACTGTTGTTAAGTGGGTCTCTGTAGAACTATAATTTTTCCAATTTCTTTTCATACCACAGTTATTTGCATTCTTAGAGAGATCACTGCTGTTTTTTATTCCACCTTTTATTATTAGTATGCTATGGTCAGTAATGTTGGGTGTATTTAATACCTCAACTCTAATACTGCCACAATCTGTTACTACCCAATCGATAAGCGTTCTGCTCACATTAGTGACTCTAGTATAACCCTAAACAACCTACTTGCATCCATCATCTGCGAAAATATAGCATCGTCGCGATGAACCTCACTACACTTTTAAATATGGCTCGCAACGAATTTTTTTACATCTTGGAGATCATATGCTAGTGTCATCATACAATTTTGAATAATTTCCATGTACTTGACGAGCAACATCGATATGACCTCGCCGCCCCGCACCTTTTGACTGCCATCTAAACAAGCTACAGTGCACACAGCGCAGCGGCAGTCTCGCAGTCGGTCAGTTGTTCTTGTCGGAGGTGGACGTGTTTTGTCTTCGTACTGTTCTTGTTCGGTCTCCACAGTACAAGGACTTGGCTTGTGTTACTACTGAATGTGTTTTATTTTGTGTGTGTTACCGTTACTAGGATGTCTGTTCTGTCCAGACTGATTTTTTTTCTCCCTTTTCTGTATTGTTCGTCAGTAAAGTGCTTGTTATCTCGGTACTGCGCCCCGTTTGTTCCGTCCACACAGCCCGTGGGGATTATGTTTTTGTCAGTGTGAGATAGCTCGTCTTACTGCTGAGTGTGTTGTTTCAGCAAGTCTTGGCTGTTGTGTCCTCACATTGTACTGTTAAATGTTTGTTAACTTCAGGAGGCTGTCTGTTCTGTTCAGACTGGAAGGCTCCGTTTGCTTTTTATTCTACCTTGCTTGTCAGGAATTGTCTTGTTACGACTCACAACAAAATAACATGCTGTGTAGTGTGATGTCCTCCCTTGTACTGAAGGTACGACCCCCTACTTCTCCACTTTCTCGTCGGGAGGAGGTTGTGTCCCGGGATTCGAGAATTATTGGCTATGAACAAGCAGACACATATGCAAAACGACTACCACAGATTGACCAATAAGTCCTACCTTCAGATATAAAAGTATTTTTTTAACACAAGTTTAAAAAAAACAATGGCAAAATTATTGGGACAAGATTGCACGCCAACATAAAACCATTTTAAATGTGGTTTAATAATGACCTTTTAAATAATAAATAAATAAATAAATAAATAAATTGTATTTAGAGTCTACCCACTTAGTTATAAAACTGATTCTCAGCGGGTTAGGTATGAAGTTCACATTAAGGCCACAAGACCAGTGGGCATCCGCTCCCTGGAATTACTGCAAGCCTTACACATAACACTTCCCCTTGTTTTCTACAAATCAAATGGGGCAATCCCACCTTGGACACTTAATAAACCATGTTGCATAACACAGCTGACAAAATATGAAAAGGCAACCACATCAAACACACAATATCAAGCACTTTTCAACGAAATCCGATACAACTACAAAGATTTCAAAAATATTTTTACAGACGGTTCCAAAACTAACAATACAGTTGGCTCTGCCTTTACAACGGAGAGCAACAACTTCAGTTTTAAACTCCACTCCATATACAGCGTCTACAATGCAGAACTGTTTGCAATTCTACAAAGCCTCCTGTTTGCCCTTGATAACAAGGACTCCAAATTCTTAGTGTGCACGGATTCTTTAAGTTCCCTAGAGGCTATTTGCCAAATTTACACTACACACCCATTAGTTAGTAAAATACACCTTATACTGTCCAAACTTGGTGCAAAACAAAAATCAATAGTTTTTTGTTGGGTGCCAGGCCATTCTTGTATTTTAGGAAATGATCTCGCCGACCAAAGTGCCAAAGAAGCTTGCAACAAAGAACAAATTGATTGCCAATAAGTCGTAACGCCTGATCTTAAAGCATTATTTAAACTTAAACTTAAAGAAAAGTGGTGCGAAGAATGGCATATCATGCAAAATAATAAGCTTCGCGAAATAAAAGGCGATGTAACACCTTGGATCTCTTCAAGGCGCTCTTCTCGACGCGAAGAGGTTGTTCTGACCCGTCTACGCATTGGACACACACATCTCACTCAAGGATACCTTTTAAAAGGTGAAGACCCACCACCCTGTGAGCAGTGTGGTGAGATTTTAACTGTTAAGCACATTTTAGTAGAATGTCCTCAACACATGGACGAGAGGAATGATTTTAAACTAAAACCTAATTTAAAAGAAATTTTATCTGATGAATCTGAGAACATAACCAATGTTTTTAAATACCTGAAATCAACACAGCTGTACAATAAGATTTAAAAATAACATGCCATTATATAAGAGAATACGGGCACTGATAACCTTAGTGTTGTGTGCCCTTAAACCCTAATAACTAACTAACTAACTTCAGCGGGGGACTTAAAATCAAAGCGACCAAGCCAACCCTGTAGGCCCCGACGCAATCAACGAGTGAGCCATTGGGTACCATTGGGTACTTGCTGGCGTACTTAATTCATAAAAGATCCCAAGAATTAAAAAATAAAGTCTAGAATCTTCGTTCTTTCGTCCGCAGTTCCAAAATTGCATTAAAAGATTTCGTTTAAACATGCTTGGGCCTAGTATTTGGCTTGCTGTTCAGTGCTTGGGTAACAATGCTCAAAAAGAATCTTTCTTGATTTTCATGTAAAATTATGTGGGAATTGAATAGGTTGTAGGTGATGAAGATAATATTGCAAATAACATTCCCATAACAATCTTATTCAACTCCCGTGGCATAATTTTTTTAACGTATTGTTAGCTATTGAAAACTTTTCATTCTTGTCGGACGGCATGTATTTAACGTTTACGGGTATTCTCTTCATTACATGACAATTCTTTCTAGTTTGATTTCTTCTCATCTTTCTCGTCTAATTTCTCCTTTCCAGACCAGGATAGATTGCTAGCTGGCCCTTTCTGGGCGCAAGAATGTCGTTGGCTTCAAAGATTTCTTTGTAAAAAACATCAAAAATATCCCTTTTTTTTCATAAATATAAATAAATTTCAAGAAGTGAAATATTCCAGTAATATTACCGCTAAATCTCTAGATAAAAGTAGGCCTATTAACATACACAAAAAAAATAATCATGATGTGATGTGATGTAACAGTCATCTGGGGGAATGTAGGGCCTTTAAATGGAATGATCCAAATGCATTTCAGCTAGATTAGGCCTAGGTAGCGTACTGTCTATTATTTAAATTAATATTAAACCCTACAGATGCACATGGCAGTAGGGCTGATGTAGGCCCCAACAAAGTTTGTGAATTTTTGAGTGGCATTTAAAACATTATTACCAGCACAAGCAAAGAAGCAAACTTCCTTCTCATAGAAATAGCTAGAAAATATTTTAAAGGCCTAAAAGGTAGGCCTTCTACTCCACGTGAACAATAAGCCTAACACCCCATAGCCCGACTATAAATGAAATCAAGAAAAGTTTTCCGTAATCGCTAGATTTGTTTGAAAGAACCCTCTGTAAAAATAGGATACCAGATAGATGCTGCAAATTTTTTTATACTGTACTATCGATAGGCATAGGCTACTAATATTAGACTATCAGTTGGTAGGTAGGTTACATAACTCTCATCTCATAAGAAAGAAAAGTGAGGGGTTTGGAAGCAATTTTTCAATAGCCTAGGTACTGAAGGGTTTTTAGTGAATTATAGGTATTTGGCTAAGTGTAGGTTACTGATGATAAGGTATTTGCATGGAGTGCATGTATGAATGGTCGATTTCTTTCTACGCTGTGGCTTTAACCGCACCTCTAGGTTAAATTCACCGTAGACTGTGCTCCCATAATGGGGTGCATACTGCATAGCACCTATACATTAACAAATTTGCCAAAGTTTTAAGAAATGAGCAAGTGGGGACTGCCATAAGTTAGTTCCTCACCCACCACCCAATTATGTTTTACTATGTGTATGCGTCGAAGAGAGTTCTTCCACGTAGTGACCGGTGCCCATTAAGGGGGCTCTTATGCACTTTCCCTCCCTCCTTCTTTCTTTTTTAGGGGAGTTTTTCTCCCTGAAACTATTGGGCGAGCATGGGTCGTCGTCGGGGAAATTTTCCCCTTCCCTTTGACTACTCCCCGACGGCGACGACAATGACAACACGGTCGGATGATGACACAGACGGAGACGACCCGAACGTGGGGAACCCCGGGCCCTCCCCATACGCTTGTGACTGGTTCTGACCAGCACGGGGCCTGTCCACCCCTTGTCCCTCCGCGTCATCCCTTACGACCCTCCCTCGTCTCGTTTACCCCAATTTTGATAAATATGAGGACTTTAAAAGCAAAAATCCAATCAAATCAATCATAATTCATCGAATTCTTTTTTTTTGGGGTGGTTGTACTTGATTAGGGTTCTTGTTTGGGTGGTTGTACTTGATCGGGTTTTCTTGTTCGGTGGTTGTCTGGATTCGGGTTTTTGTTGCATAAATATGAGACGTAAAAGCAATATTGATTGGATATTCCAATCCAATCAATCAATCAGAATAACTTAGCTCCAGGTGGTGAGTTTTGAAGCATAGTCGGGGGTAAAACTTTTGACGACCTGCTAGTTAATAAAAACTTATATTATCTAAATATCTACCCAGCAAACACAGTTTCATCGCGCCCGCACGGTAAAACGCACGTACGCGTACGTACGTTTTATGTATGTATTGCCCCATACTTTTCCCGCAGAAAAGTGTCACTTCTGCCGCATGTATTACGCACGTTCTCTGCACGTATTTTAGCATGGTATACATACTGGGGATGCCCTTACCCACACAGGAACCCACGTATACGGCACTCAGTAATATTACGCCCCCCCACCTTACCCGCATGGGAAACACAACGTTTACGGCACTAGGATTTCCACACTCCGCCCACACCTTACCCCACACGGGAAACCACACGTTTACGACACCCAGTAATATTTCCGCATGCACATGGCTTCGCCTGCAGGGAACTAGGTCGCATAGCTCCATCTGGTAGAGAATCTAAAAAGTATCATAGGAAGCAGCTATGCCAATAAATAATTTTACGAAAAAATATTAGAAATGTATTCATTACTGAAAGTCAGTTCAGTGGCAGTTCATATGATTATTTTATCATGTTAATCGTTTTTGGAAACTTAAAATTAGGTAACAAATTTTTACTCCATCTTGTGTATTCGAACCCGTCCATGCCTCGCTTCCTTCAACCTGGAATCTGAAAGCCAGCCCTAGACCTTTTCGGCCACGGTGAACTGATAAAATGAGAGGAGTTAAACTAGCCTAATGTTGGAAACGTGGGCGCTCGTGTTTGCCAATCCTAATATACGTTCTCGAATATACAATAAAGTTATTATTCTACAGTAACTAAAACGTTTATAAAAAGTTTTGGAAAACAATAACAATAATAATGCTAGCAGTAGACTTTGATGTTTAATGACGTTTTTGTGCATCCATCCAATCATTTATATTCCAAACATAAGTATTAAATATGGGTGTGCAAAGCCACGATGGCATTTATTATACCATATCCGACAAGCAATAATATGTTAAATTTTATATTTTTTATTTTCGTCTTGATGTTTTTTCTTAGCATTGAAAATTAGTTGAGTTTTAGCTAAATAAAATCAAATTCAAAGTTTTTTAAGAAAATATTATGAGATTGGATCTTTAATAAAAACGTTTTCACTTTGTACTCCATGTTAACTTACATAATATGAACACAAGTATAATGCTAAAATAAGGAACTAAGTAGTTGTAAACTATTTGCATAATAGCATTTTTTTATATTAAGCGGGACTTGCCTACATTAAAATTTTATTAGCATGTTTCTCGCATAAAGACACTCGCAAAATATTGAAATACATACAGTTTTGACGGTATGGGCGCGGTGCGGGTGAGGTACGTACGACTAACACAAACCGTAGCTCGACTCGACGTACGTTGCCCACAGGGGAAAAACACACGTACAGAAACTAGTAAAATACACCCCACTTTGTGCGGTGTGGGTACGGTGCTCCGAATTACACACTTACCGTATCGAGACCAACATGCGTTGCCCACACAGGCAACACGCGTACATAAACTAGTAAAATACGTACACTTTGTGTGGTGTGGGCGCGGTGTGGGTAGGGTACGTACGAGCAACACACTAACGGAGGCACAGAAATACGTACGTTGCCCACACGGAAAACACACGTACTTAAATGATTTGCCCACACACCCACAAATCCCACACTACACCGGGGTTTATACGTACATTTTACACACGTTTTACACAGTCGTGTGTTTGCTGGGTAGGCTAGTCTACTCAAATAACTTTCAGAAAAATAACAAGAAATAGTACCAATCTAATGTTTGTTATGAGATAAAAAAAAATTTAAAATTTTAATATCTGGACAAGGCGCTTGCCACCGGGAATAGCTTGGCGTGCCACTACGTGGCACACGTGCCATAGGTTGCCGACCCCTGTCCTATGTAATAAGGCTTCTGTGGTGTCCCTCTCCAGATCTCCATGAGTTGCCAAGTAACACCCTGCAAGACAGCATGCATATAGTCGACGGAAAACCCCCATGCTAAATCAAATGATTCCAAATCAGATAGAGGCGACTTCCACTTCACACTCCGAACTTTTCTCGGCTGGACTTCTTCTGCTTCCTCCATATCCGCTCACAACTCTTGATCACTGCGGTCATTGTAAGGTGACACATTGAGGACATATTTCATTACCCTATTTACGATCTTTCCTGGATGGTAACAAAAGCTGCAGCCATGATATCCATTGAATTGTGTGCTTGCCTGCAACAATTGGCGTGCCTTCGTGTCAATAGCACAAGAAAATGGATACACCTTTTAAGTTATCAAGTCGACGCCCATCTGTCAGGTCACGCTAATGTCCATTTAGTGTTTTGCTTGCCCCACAAACTTGTCTATAAACATTTTTGTAACTGGCTCGTGTCTCCAGAACCATGCCAGCAAGAATTGTATTGTTATGGCGTGTTTTAGGTGGAAGTTCACTATTGGTCAGCTGTTGTATAGGCCACATTGTGTTCTTATATGATTTAAATATAGCGGCACCGTCCATGTTACAGTTGTTGTAAAGTTCACGCCAGCACTCGGAACGCCTTCCACTCGTGTCGTGCCATATAAATAAACGACTCAAAGATGTCCCCAGTACTATTTCTGGCATCTGTTATATTAGTTACGTGTTGATAATCGGGCGTTCAAAAAACTGTTTTTGCAGTAATAGATTCATAACAACAAAAAAGCTGTTTCCTTTGAAAGACACAAATCGTCTCTGCTGACAATACTGGAAAATTGCAATTTTATTTGCAACAGAAAGCAAACACACAAAACATTACATAACAATACAAACAATGCAAAAAACAAGAAAGTGGCATGTTTGTAACAGTTTCGAAAATGCATGTCAATCATATATTTTATATCATACACTCAACCTTCACGATTTGGTCGACGATATCGCCTACGTCTTCTAACGTCGGGCAGTATTTTAGGCTACTCGAAGGAATTACCGACAAGTCGTTTCTTTTTTTTTATCCGCACTATTTACAAATTCAACTAAAACGAAGAAGGTAGACCTACTTGATGAAGTCATTATTAAAATACACGTGGTTTTCAATTTCAGCATGCCTCGACAGCCGGAAAGCACTGTTGGTTACAGGAAGTGGAAAAAATCTACGGCTACCCAAACATTTATTGCGGATTGCCAACGTGCAAATTTGAATTTGAAGATCTTGAATAAAGTATTAATTTCTTTCCAACCAAATATAGTACATTAAAACTATTATTCATAATTCATATCATAAGGTTTCTTTCTTCTTATCATGACCTCTGAATGGCCAACAATGTTGAGCAAGATAAGAGTAATCTCGAGCAAGGTTTTCACAAGTTCTCGATTGTCTGCGATTTTAGAGTTTTGACCAGGAACATATGAACATCAATTCGTTGGTTCGAAATGTAGTCTGCAACGTCCATTTCGTGGTTCAGCATTCAACGTATTGGGAGTCCATTTCGTGGTTCAGCATTTTACCTTCAGCATGCTCCTAGTCATTGAATCCTGTGCACACAAGTAGGTCGTGCCTACCGTCCGGTAATACTTCATTCAAGTACTGCAATATATCCTGTCTTCGAATAAGGAGTATGACAACACTCTCTTCTCATTCTAGAATTATCAGGTGATGGCATCTTTGCAAAGTTAGCCTCCTCAAAAAACGACCGACCTCTTTGCATAGGAAAAATCTTTCCAGGCATCTCGATGGCTTTTGGCTGTCATGGTCCTAGTGCAACAAAGCTGTATAATAGAATTTAAAAAATTACACATAACTCTAAAAGAGAATACGGGCACTAATAACCTTAGTGTGGTGTGCCCTTAAACCCTAATAACTAACTAAATAACTCCAGGCATCTCGATGGCTTTTGGCTGTCATGGTCCCTAGTGCCGTTGCTTGTTGCTGGCATGGCCACTGTGTCTACTTACAAGTATTGCTATTGAAGTAAAAAGCACGTAAAAGTAAAATCCTTGAAAAGGTGATATCAGTGAAAATAGTCGTCACGATGATCCTCACTATATATCTTGAAATATTATGCGTAACCTATTAATTACACACCTAAAAGCACATGTGCCACTGTCATCAACGCGATTTGAATAACGTCAATGCACTTTGCGTGCAGCTTCGATATGACCTCGCCGCCCCGCACCTTTTGACTACCACCTGCACACACACACAGCGGACAGCCCGGCCTCGCACTCACAGTCGGTCTTTTGTTCTTGTCGCAGGCTGACGTGTTTGTCCACCTTCTTCGTTTTGGTCTCATTGGGCCTCCACAGAACGTAGAGTTATCTTCTGTTGCTGTTGTATTCGTTGTTAATTCAAGTCTTTGCTGCATTCTCATTCATCATTCTGTTATATGTTTGTTTGCTTCAGGAGGTTGTCTGTCTGTCCAGACTGCAAGGTTTAGTTATCTCTTTTTTCTGCCCTGCTTGTTCAGAGAAGCGCTGGGTCATCTCCGTGTTGTGTTTCCGTCCGTGCAACCTGAGGAGTTAATGTTCAGAAAGTACTAGGTTCTGTTCAATGTGAGATAAGATCCTTGACACATGGGTGCCCGGTTTTTGTGCTGGCAATTTTTGTTTTATCACATGTGTTTGTGGTTTGCATTCAGTAGGGTTAGTTGCTCGTTTCAACGGGGAAACTCTGGCTCTCCCAATTGAGCAGGTTGCAGCAGCATCAGCCTTTGAAAACATACTACTTTTTTTTAAAGAAGGGTGGTTAGATAAAGTGTCCCCCCCCCATTGCACATGCATTTTTGGTCAATTATAAACCCTTTGTCACCATAACGGCATCATGGTATGGGTTTAAACTTTGGCAGTAACCCGGATTGTATGAAATATACCTCCCATACCCTCTACTGAAAAAGGGTTTATTAGTGTGCTTGCCTTTGCAACCACCAAAGCTCTCGTGCATGCAACTCTTCATCACACCTTTTTTCATTCACACAACCTTATCATATTTATTTTTTCTTTCACTTTTTTCTTCTCCATATTTGCCGGCCCTCTCTGCAACAAGAACTCCACCATTTCCACCCAGTCTAACCCATCCTAGCCAACATTTTCACTCCTTCCCATTATCTCCAGTGGCTGCTATCTGATGATGACTTGGAACGAGTAAGGTATGAGTGATCTGGTCAATTGATGGCAATGACAGCAATGGGCCTGTCTGCAGGTTGCGTCGATTGTATGCCCACCGCACGCTGGCGGTCTGTTTGGCTGTAGGCCGTCCTGCGTGCTGTGTTAGAAGGTTGATTGCGCCTGTAGGCATCCGGACGTAAATTTGGCACTTTCCTTCACGCCGCTTGATGCAACGGAAGTCTATAAGGCTCCACCTCATGGGTCACTAGCAGCCCCATGGGGTCGAATCTTGAGTTTACAAAGCCCTATATGGTAGCACCAACATGGGTGGGTTAGTTGAGTCCTATTCCGAGCAATTGTTGTGAATTACTGTTGATTTCGGTACATGTAGTTATGATCTGTTTTCAAGTGCATAGATTCCCCAACATGTATAAGATAATTTAATTTTTTAGTATCCACTGCGTCTGCAACTGTAAGCAGCTTAGCACTTTCAGGACATTTCACTTCAACAATGTGATCATTATTGTTTACTAAAATTCAGAAATTATAAAAGTCAGCCCCAACCATGGGAGTGTTTCCCTGTCAACTGTGAAGGTTACACCGTCCTTTCGGATGGGACGTTAAGCCGTTGGTCCCCTTGGTACTTTTCGAAAGGAGTAGGCTACGTGCCGGTACCGGGTTTTCCCTCCTTCCTTCTGTTCATGCTTCATCCTCATCTATCACCACTCATCGTCTCGATTAGCCAAAGTGCATAAATATGAGACGTTAAGCAATATCCAATAAATCAACCGACTAACCAAATCGAGAAATAAACAATGTAATCGTCTCCGACTAAACCATCAGGTGATGCACCGAGATAAGGATGCTCAGGATTGACAAACAAGCCACATTGCTGCACCTGAACATTCCACTCTGTCTCAAATTGGGCAATCTCTTGCGGTACCTTGTCTATACCCCATTGAGTACCTTTGCAACCAGGGAAAGTAGGGTATCGAATACTTTCCACCATCCCACCCAGCACATGAAGTAGTCAATCTTTGCTTGCAAATCTGACCTAACTTGAACTCTGTCAGTCTTTTCCGTCGCTCAGTTTTCCACACATCCGAAACACCGCGAGTTCTCTCTTCTATCATCTGTCTGTCTTCAGGGCCTAATGACAAAGTTTCTAGATAAGTGGTTTTTGCTATCTCCATATCCTCCGGAGACATGTCAGGCAGTGGGTTGGCTGCATCTGGGCCGTAGTCGTCATCAGCAACAGCAACTGCTCGTTTTTAGTGCATTTTCTATATGTCCCTTCAGTTTCCATGGCGAGTTTACGTTTTCGAGTTTGAATGATTGCATTCCTTTTTTTCACATTGTAATTCTTAGTGAAAAACCCATGTTTTTTCTCCGTAAGAGCTTTGTGGACTGCACGATGAAGTTCACCCGTCGGCCGCATCCTCTAACGCATCCTCTAACCACCAATCAGAACCGATAGCCAACATAGTTTAGCTTGATAAACAAATAAATGTATTAAGAACAGACAAACACCCAATGGTTAAAATATTTTTTTTAGTCGGAAGTATGTATTATTTATCGCCCGTACGTTAATGTACATGCGAGAGTTAATGTGTTCATTTACGTGAGGTCTATGCATTCCTCTCTTGTTTCATTGTCAATGTACGATTGCGAACCTTTATTTGAAGCATTTTTCCCTTTGTGAAATGGATGGTTGTTCTGGCCTGAAACAGAATAATTTAATGTGAATACTCGTACAACATAGTTACGCTGTGTGCAGTGTATCCTGCACACAATAACACATGGGATTTCATCCATAAAAAATTACTTAGTGGTAACTGCCTGTTGCGAGGATTTTTAAAGAAATCCAACGCCCATCCCTTCAGTGCTTGGTTTGATGCACCTTCTATTCCACTAGATTCTGGGTAGTTCAATCTATCAACGTAGATCTTGAAAGAAAATCAAATCTATGTTTTATCTTTCTTGCCCCAACGAATGCATGTGTCCGTTGGCAAAGACCCTTAAACTGACGATGCCAGTATCATTGGTTTGTTGTCATACAAACATAAAACAGCGACGCCTTTTCGTCACCGTATGAATAATTCAATGTCTGGTTGCCTATTCAGGACACCAAAACATATTCATCACAGATATATTCATGTATTCTCATCTGAGCAGGCCAACACATTGTCAAAAGTCTGTCTCAAATGGTCTCTTAACGATAATCACTACAATCTACAAAGTATATAGTGCTTAGTATACATTATTTCTAGATTATTTAAACATAAATATGATATTCCAAATAATTGTAAGCATAGGTACAAGTAAGCATCGTTGAGTTGCCGCGCCTTTAAATTCAAACTCATACATTTTTCAGTATTAGGTATAGGATTGCAGGGTTAAAGTTATTCCCATTAGCCATGGGCTTAATATACCCTATCAGTTTTCGTAAAAAAATGATGTAAAGTTAACGTAAATGTTAAATCTTCAAATTTATTTCATAATCAATCAAACCAACGGATACATTTCTAAATTACTCGTGAAAATCGAGCCCATGGGCAATGTAATGCCTTTCGTTGGGTGACTTCTATAGGTCTTTTATGGTTGAGACTTAAAGTAATGTTCAAGAGCTGGCACAGCTAAAATGCTACGGTGCCAATTTAACCTTTGAATGGATCCAGTACCACCTATACCTAATACTTAAAATCCCATTTTTTCTACTTATTTTAGGAAAAAGTAGAATCTGAAAAACAATTTACAGATTTTAATATTATAAACCACGGTTTTACACAGTTGAACCAAATAAACTTTAAAAAAAATCTCTTGCAAGTTTTTGGGATTAAGATTGACGAAATAATTATGGGTAGTCTGAGCTATTAATAATGTGTGTGTGTGTGTGTTGTGGGGACTTTACTATAGCCTATTTACGTATAGGTGGAGACTTACTATAGTAATCGTAACTCGATTCCGGTGATCGGGAATTGGCATAAAGGACATTTTCTCTGCTAATAAAACAACAGCATACACACAAGACAAAAAAGGTTATGTCCTACGGTAGAAACCGAACTGGTTTCTTTCGAACTTGATAGTGTCAACACATATTTTCCTTTCAATGTTTGGAATTTATAATCGACATATTTTGGTCTGGTGCTATGCTCAAAATGTGATGAAGCGGAACATTTCTACAAATTCTATGAGGCACAGCAGTTTGTGCATAACCAAGTGCCACGGTAAGATATGAAACATTGAATAGAGAAAACCACATTGTTTGCAAGCAAAACTTATTATTTCTCCCTTCTTTCATCTCTAACTCATTTGGTATTTTGATAGCCCGTATCTGTTTCCCACTCAGAGATGTAAGTTTCCCAATGATGACCAACGTTTCCCACTGAAGGTAGCCCTACTGACCTCATTACAGACTATTGATAGATTACCCACATTAAGGCTATTCCAGAGCACTTTTACCGATATTTTGAAGGTCAAAGGGAAATGGCTGAAAGCTGGTTAGATAAAAGATAAATTTGAATTAAAAATAAGAAAAAAATAACTTTTTTTTGGACGGGACAAAAGGCCTATTTTGGCCATTATATGCAAAATTTGGGTCAATACGAAAATGAATGTTGTGAATGTGAATATTTAATTTTAGCTTTGATTTTTTTTATTGCTTAACTGTACAAGTAGTAGGAAAAAATGTTAGCAAATGTGCTAGAATAAAAGTTCCGAGATAATAGCATTTAAAGTTAACTAATGTTGTTTTTAAGTAAATTTGAGTATAACACTTAGACAAAAGGCACAGTTTATTTATTTTACATGATTTCACTGTGCCTCTATAAACCTGTTAATCTAGGCTTGGTTTTAAAATTTACTAAAATAATTAAGAATAACACCCCTATACCGCCCTAGGTTAGGCCTAAAATTAGTTACCGGTAAGCCTTTGGTCTACTGGAAGTCAACAAATTTTGAACGTCAGAACTATTACCTAGGTATGCCTACCTTAAAAACCTCCAGGGGGATAGTTTCACCCCTTTTCTTTTCTTGCACTCCCTCAGTCCTGATTTTTCGATATCGAACAGCAAGTCGGTAAGATTGGTATTTTTGTGAAACGCGTTGTACCAAACTGCCGCGTACGGGGCATCTCTCCCACTTTCATGATGTTTGCAGAAATAGGGGGCCCTGGGAAGCTTGTGCCCCTTATTTCTTGTGCCAACAGCATAAATGTTCCATTGTTTTAACTCGGAGATGGCATCTTTTAACCAGCAGTTTCAACACGCATTTGGATGCAAACACATGTTTAGGACACTGAAGCCATTTTGCGGCTGTGTAGACTTTTTGTTCGCATTTTGGGGTTCTCCCCGGAAGACAACGCTGCAGCAATTCATCTCCCGCTAGGCGTTGGTAGACAGGAATTAGTTTTAAAACAACTTCTTGTGACAGTGGTGTATGAATGTTAGTCATGTGTGAACCTGGTGTTTCATTTTTTTGGCTACAGCTCCGCTGGTGAAACACATGAAGAAAAGACGAGGGGACATTTCCATGCTGCGGCTTTACATCGGGTTTACATGCAATGATACAGAGTACTAAATATTGCTGTCTTCATTGAAACGAATATCACTAGAATTGTTTTTTTAGGCATTGAAAGTACCGGGTGGTTTTTAACAATGGTGTCTTCTTTTAGGCTGCCATGTGTTTTTTCCCCCCAAAGTGATGTCTTGCTGACGGTTGTCTTTGACAAGATTTCTCAGACCTGTGCCCAATCTTTTTGCAATGTGGTTGGTGCACTCTTCTTTCACCAAAACTACATCCGGTCCATACACTTCCTCACTGACGAGGTGGTTAAATGTTTTGGAGTCGCCATCTGACAGAAGTGTAGTGTATCGTACATTGTAAATTTTAGCGAACGTTTTCCACAGAATGTCGGCAGCAAACATCTCCATGCCCGGAGATGACCCTGTATTTTTCATTTGGCATGATGGATTGTGCTTTTCAGCCCAGTTTGTATACTCAATAGTTTTCTCTCCCAAATTTTTCTTTGCTCTACAACATTGAAGACAGAACTTTGATAACACCACAAAGTCAATTGCATATCCAGTTAGCAAGTCTATTACTATGCCAACACCGAACTTGGGAGGTAAAACCCCTTTTGTGCCACGAACCGTCATAGCTCACACATATATTTTATCACTGATGCTTCAGTAAGGGTTTATGTCAAGGTCCAAAGTATGCTTGCCTAACTTTCTTACGCACTTCATTAAAAAATGTCTGCAAGCTATGGAGCTGTAACGTGTGTGCTTGGTGTTGATGTTGTGAAAAGTTGCACTAGACATTTCAGTTTGTACTTACAGACATACAAACTTTTCCATACCTGCATACCCCCTTTCCCATAGTTTCACAAAAGCTTGCCACAACCTTTTTGTTGACATCCAAATTCAGGTCGAGTTGATGTAGGGATGACCCTGGTGGGGTTGTGAACGTGAAGAAAGAGAAGCACGAAGATTGTATTTCACCGCACTCACTGCACACCACATTTATTTTATGTGCAAGGGCATGATTCTCTGTCACATCTAATTTTAGGCTGACTTGCTTGCAAATCTTACAAGGGAAAGCCACGAAATAGTTCGTTTAAACTGTTGACTTAAGCAAGCACATACTCAGGCTGAACTGTTGTAGGCCTAGGGCTAGGCCTAGGACTGGGCTTAGGGCTTGGGCCATCAGTGATTGTAGGACCTGTCTGAGATGTGTATTCTTCTACATTTTTTGCAAGAGAAGATATGCGCAGATTAACTGGAGGAGCACAGAATTCCTTAGTATCTCAAAGCTAGGCCTACTTCTGTTCAGGTTGCTGGACCTGCTGATTTACAGTTTCATTCACAGCATTCACTGGGAGGGCTAGGCCTACTAATAGTTTGTGTCGGTTTTGACGATTTATTTCTATTAGAGAACCTTTACTTATTTGACTAGATCGTTTTCGAGGCATTTTAATACTACTGTAGTGCCGAGCGATAGATGCCAATCAATGAATATTGATTGAAACCAATCAAGGCTCTCAATTAACTATGACTATTTGACCTGAGATGAAGTACTGTGATGGGAGGTTGGGAATGACAGGTGTCACTTTGAAAATCATAAGCTTGATGTTAATAAACCAACTTTAATAACCATACTTTCAATACTTTCACCTCAATACTTATGAATTTACATAGACATTTCCTTACAGTTGGAAATTCCTTCCTACCTCCAGTCTAGATCACACAAAAGAGAATGAGTTGGCACTCACTTTTAGAGAGGGGTAAGAGAGGGGAATTCTCTCAAACCTCTGAGTGACGTGAGAAAGAAAGAAAGAAAGAAAGTGAAACATTTCAATCAATGTGATTGGTTTCAATTATTGCCGTAAAAGTTTGCCCTTGCTTGCCATCGGATCCACAACCTCTGGGTTTTCCAACCGATGCTCTGGCAACAGGGCTATTGCGCCCCCAACACAAACCATTAATTAAATCTATTGCTATTATGATTTTCTGACCCTTTATAGGGTAAAGACATTCGTCATATTTTAATGGACTCTGGTTTGACTAGTTAAGTACCCTCTATTGTGTAGAGAGAAAAAATATTTCAAGATGGGACTACTTTTGCAATTCTTTATTAATTTTCACAGATGACCAATTTTTTCACCCAAATTTTTCACACTGTACTATTGTATCAAAGTATGTGGACACAAATCTGCCTTGCCATGCCTCGATGAACATGCCAAAAAGCACAGGAGATGAACCACGTCGTGACCAAAAACTTAATGGACAGCATTCCAGCCGCTATTTTCGTCATCAGTCATTAAAACATTTATTTTAATCTCTGCCGGACACCTAGAATTGATACTATCGAACATAAGATTTAACACATCAGCATCCGTTATTGCTAATGAAGAGCAACTGGAATATCCCATAAACCCAAAATTTTTCAGGCACAACTAAATTAATCAAGTAAAAATCATAGTATGTTGTGCCCGTGAGTAGCATCTAAACACAGGACGTTTTGACAACCTTGTTTCATAACTTCCAATCGTGCTTTTTGTTTGTATGCCTTTGAACAAACAAGTCATTGCCCATAAACAAGATTATCTAATCCTTTGTTACCTATAACTGTTTGGTATCCATGTGGTTTGTACAATAATAGGGGTTTTCTCACCTTGGGCTAGTGCAAAGTACTTTGGGTTTCTGTTGAAGTGGCATCATCGTCTAACCTTCCATTACTTTAAATAGAACTTTTAATTTGGTTCAAGTTTCCGCATGTTTACATAAAGTTCTTTTCGTAAAAAATAAGGGGCCCCTCCCGGTTCTCTAGTAATCCAGCGTCTGCCTTAAGTCTTTTCTTATTATTTTTTTATACTAACCCCCCATTGATAAAGTGCCTGTTATAAAAGACCGCACAGAACCTGGCAATTTTTGGTATTTTGTATTTTTTAAAAGTTAAAGGGGGTTGTGTGTAGATATGTAGTCAAGCAGGCGCGGAAATGGCAGGGGGTTTCTGGGGTGCGATCGCCCCCCGGGCTTTTTGACATTCCGGGCCCCTGTGGAACATTGTATTTTTGTACACACTACACTTCAGTTTTATACAAAATATATAATATGATTGTGTATTTGTTACTGCGAAAAAGAGTTTGCCGAACAAAATACATTTGATAATATTAACGATGACTCATGGGGTGCCTTAGGAAGCTCTTCAAAAGAGAATGGTTGTTCAGTGTTCTCACTTTTCAGTTTTTAGCAGGAACTAGTGACTATCATGTATAGCTAATGACTTTCTCGCCGCCGCGCTACGAGAAGAAATTTCGATGTGATTGCAAGTATTTGGTTTTGGTTTGCCAGTTCCAAAAAGCAAGGGGATGGCGTTGGGTGTTTGGTGCGGGGGGGGGAGAAGGGGGCAGCCGGCGCCGGCGGGGGGATGTAGAAGTAAGTACCGTGAATCGTCTCATTACTGGTTACAGCTTACGCTACACATTATTATTTGGGAAAATTTATGAATGATTCCCAATCAAAATGTCCAGTAATACACTCACCCCCCAAGCTCGCATTTTTTCGAAATGTTCAATTTGGTACATGCGAGTTTTCCCTTATTGGTTAAGGCTTCCTCAAAAAATTTAAATTTTTTGCGAGATTTGAATTAAGAGCTCGGGTAGTGTTACTTAGTTGGCGCCTGTTAACGCGTCCTAAAATAGCGTTTTAGGCCATAAAAATATAACGAAACCCCCCCAAAAAAATTGCCTCCGGCGGCTGGGGCTTCGCCCCAGACCCCTGCTTTACTACGCGGCCTCATACGGCCCTGTACATGCCGGCATCCGGGCCTTTTCGACCCAGTCCGCGCCTTGTAGTCAAGAGTTAACACTTCCGCTTGGGAAAAACACAAAAAAGACATGCAAGCAGGGCACTTTCTATTAGGGAATTTGACCTTTCTTCCACTTTTGGGCTGTTATCGGTAATTTTATGAAGAGGGGGTCGGTGTGTTTTGTTTTTAACATAAACTGACAATTAAAGTAATGATTTCCACGACGTCCTTTTTAAAAGCGGTGAAATTTAACAATCTGTGAACTTTCTTCCTGTTTTTTCTTTTCCAAATACATTTTTTGAACAAAAACCCCAAGATCATCTTTTTTTTTGAAATAAATTCTAATTTTGATAAGTACTGTTGCAAGCTAAGCAAGTACGAGGGTACTGGTTGCAGTTGGTGCACCACCATTAATATTAAATTTGCCGCTACCACCACTAACAGCTTGCAAAGTACATGTTTCAACTTGAGGGGGTATTGTAGGAGGAACATGAGAGTTATTATCTTCTGACTTCTTGGCTGTGGGTTTCTTCTCTTCCTTTGGCACCTGACGTAGGCCTACATTGGTTGTTGCTGCATCTGCAACAAAAATATCTTCGGCCTCCTTGGCTGTGGTCTTCTTCTTCTTCTCCGGCACCTGACGTAGGCCTACATTGGTTGTTGCTGCATCTGCAGCAAAAATATTTTCGGGCTCCTTGGCTGTGGTCTTCTTCTTCTCCTCTGGCACCTGACGTAGGCGGTAGGCCTACATTGGTTGTTGCTGCATTTTATTTAAATCAATTTTACCCTGCCTAAAACTACTTCTAATCTACTAACATCAATGCACCAAATTATAATCAACTACAACAACAACAATCGACTTTCGGTCGCGGCTGTCAAAGTGGACACCGGGCAGAACTTTTTCAGCATTTCGAGACGAAACTTTTGATATATGTGGGTTGCCTGTACTCAAATTGTTTAGCAGAAAAAAAATGGCGGCGACGGCTTCTGTACGTCTGTGCAACCATAGAAGCACACTTACCCCAGCTTTTTCCGGAGGAGGTAGCCTGTTCTCACGGCGTGCATCCAGCCATGCTGTCAGCTGTTGTCGCTCGTGTGCGCCTGCACCAAATTAAAAACAATGATGTTTCAAGAATATATTATATGCTATACAAAGTCAAAATGTTATGTTTAATAAAGAATGCTTATAAATAAATAAATAAATTTTATTTAGAGTCTACCCACTCAGTTATAGAACTGATTTTCAGTGGGGGACTTTAAATCAAAGCGACCAAGCCAACCCTGCAGGCCCCGACGCAATCGACGAGTGAGCGATAACCAACCAAAGATCGATATTTTAATAGGAAATATAGCAATCAGTGGTATGGACAGTGCGAACACCCGCGAATCAACGCCAGAATCAACAAGGCCGATTCAGAACAACTCTGAAATTTATTATGTGCTTCGTTGCTAGGACGGCTCCAAAGTCACCGTTTACAAACTCCTAAGACAAGAACTGATGGACTGAAGTCCAAATCAGAAGTTAAAAAACTTCTGACTTTAGCGGGAATCGAACCCTGGACCTTCTGCATTGGAAGCAGATACGCTAACCACAAGACCAACGAGCCACACATGCTATTGAGGTGATAGGAGCATATAGGAGTACTTGCTACAAATTACTGTTTACGACTTTACGTCATGTTATTTTTCAATAAAAACCCAAATAAAAAACTAACTAACTTCAATTTTTACAATTTATTGAGAATAGTTAGTGCCTACATTACATTTTCATTATATTTTCATTTCCCTGACATTTTCCAGGCGAATGTTGACCTTTAGTGAAGAAAGCAAAAAGGCAATACTGGCTTTAAAATTTTATTTCTTGAACATAATAGTTTTGTTTTCTGTAACTAAAAAGGTATTTTCTAGTGGATTTAGTAATTACCGGTACATGATACTTATTCCGTTTGGTTATGTGAGACTGCCTCCTTCAGTAATAAATGTATCTGCTTTTACCTCCCGACTCTATTGATAGTATTTAACATTAAATTATTTAAACTTTTTTCAGCGCACGTGGCCGGCCTTAAACTGGGGCAGGGGCAGTGGCCGTTCTTGAGTATGGATTTCTGCGCTTGCTGCCCTCCCCCTGGCTTCTCTTGCCCTTGCCCTTCCCCTTCACCTTATCGGCGTTCGACAGGCTGCTTTCTGCAAAATTTATAAAAACATAATCTTGTTTAGTAAATTAAAACATAAGACATTACATGAAGTAAGACATTACAAAATATCTTCTTCAATACTTTCAATGGAATTTTGTAGGCATGTATACAACAAGTATGTGCTTGATAAGGCCCTACTTACAATCAACTCAAACAAAACAAAGATCAAAAGTAATGCTCAATTAATGAGCCCATGCCTTGCAAACACGGGACTGAATCTAATTCTTTTTGCTGTCAATAGATGATTGGGAATATCTCTTCATACACACAGAACACACAGAAGAGCAGTGCTGGATTGGAGCCTTCTTTTTCCCCTTCTTTTTATCTATTGACGGCTTACCGGTAGACCTAGTGTTTGCCGCTTTAATAAGTTTTGTTCTTGCTCTCAACTCTGTTGCAGCTTGTTTAGCTTGTTTTTCGAGATAGGTGGCATTTAATGCATTTTTCATTAGTGTGTCAATTAAAATTGCGGTTTCCCGTTTTCTTTTTAATGATTTTGATTTACGCGCAGCTGCTTTTGACTGTTTAGGCAAGCAATAGGTTCATTTGTATTTATACCTTGCCACATACACACAATGCCCGGACTAGAGCAATGGAAACGTACAGTAATATGATAACCTTGCCCGGGGATGAGCCAAAAGAGCCAAAATGTGTGAAAATTTCGAATTTTTTTACTTCTAAAGAAATTGTGACCAAAAATCGTTCCGCTTTCATCAATAGTGTCTCTAAAGTAGGATAAAACTGTGGTGAATCTGAAAATATAATGGGTGTAGACCTAAGGCAGATGGGGTTAAGTCAGGAACCCAAAATTTATCAAAATTGCAAAATTTTTAGTTTTATCCATAAGATTTCTAAACAATAAATAGTTAATATGAACCCACAGACGTGGTTCAGAAAAGCAGCTGGAATCTGTGGTGATTATGAAATTGTAACAGGTGTTGACCTAAGGTATAAAGGGGCAAGTCAGAAAGCCAAAATGCATCAAAATGTGTGAAAATTTATAATTTAGTGACTTTTAAAGCTATCTTTTTTAAAGAAAGATGGACTTTTTACCCAATTAGAACTGTCTAAACCCTGTTCAATTGAGAGAAAGAGAGTTCAAAATGAAGACAAAGAGGTTTAATTAAACTTTAAACTAGTAGGGCCACAAGATTTATTACCGACTTTGAAATTGCAAAACATGAAAACACATCCTTATAGCCTAGGGCTAGGGTACACACCTAAGAGAAAAGTATTGCTATACATTGCAAAAATAACATTCGCCAAAAGGCTATTCGATAACAAAATAATAATTTCTACTTACAGTAGTATGCCAGCACCAGTACTTCGTAAACATCCCATCCATCTTGGGCATCAATACAATCTAAAATTAATTTATGCAGATTGGCGCAACCTTTAATATAGGCTTTGCTTGGCCAAGTGCAAATAACTGTCCGATCTCGGCGCGAAATCCATTTTAATGGCACAATCTCGACCTCGGCGCTCAACAGGAAGCGCACCGCTGCAAATTTTCTGTAGTCTTCTGTCATGTCCAGTTTGATAGCCTGTTAAAAAAATATGACTTCATTATGCATACACCGTATAAACAATAATAAATTAAGCCACAATTATGAATAAAATACTGTAAGGCCTCGTTTTCATGCAGGCGAGCGCTCTGCGAATAGGTTCTAGACTAATCAGAAAGTGCACGGACCCCGCGACCAAATTAGAGATCATTTTAACATTTGGTCACTGAGTGACGTGACGTGACGCGCCGCGCTATTCGCCCTACTCTGTAAAAAAAAAAATCTCTTCACATTTTGGCCTCTCAGCAAACCTAAAAAGCAATGGATTAGTTTTGCCATTTCACAACTAAATGTTCGATGTAAAAACTTGGAAGGCGATTAAGGGGACTTGCCTTTTGGAGAAATGTGCAACTTCCCTATAATTTTAGTGAAAATATGTGCGTTTTAGACATAATGAAAACAAAACCTTAATTTTCTTTTCTTTCAAGAAAATCAATTTAAACAAAATTTCGGTAGGCAAATAATAATATATCTTTTCATCATATTGTTGTCTTTAAGAAACGGGTTTAAAATAGTGATAAAAACATATCGTTAACACTGCAGACATAGAGACACTGCAACCCAGCTGTAGTTTACTTAGGCCCAACATAAATTAGTCTTTGAATTTGGAACTGAATAATATATTAATTTCAGTCGATTTTACATTATTTTGTAGATACACTGAAAGATGATTTGATACTTTATTTAAAAAATATAAACTAATAGTATAGATATCGTTTATAATTCACCAATATAGACTGTTATTTCACGTCTGTTAAAACTACCGTTTTATGGCAAAGTTATGTTCTCCGACTGCCAACAGAGGTACCTCATAGGTAATGATTCGAAAGGTCTCTGGTTCGATACCCACCACTGGCAATCCTGACTAGAAATGTTCTTCAGACATCAATACGAATGAATACATGGCCCTCAGAGATTCCCTCGCAAATATTCGTAAATTTTACCTGAGTGCATCCTAAAGAAACTAAAATTCATAATACGTATACCTATGACTACAACTTGCACGCATTTTGTCAATAGCATTAAACTTGCTTTTTTTCTGCCAGAAGTAGGAAGCGGCGATGGATAATGATGATGATCATAAACAATAATAATTAATTTCTGAATAATTCAGAAGGACAAGAAAGAGAGCTAACAATGTCCATAACTCATTTTTTAATTTAGTATATGTATGTATGTATGTAATGGAAAGATCAAAGCCCATTAATCCATTATCGCTCGTAGTAGCGATATGTCCACAACAATACACTTGTCGAACTAACCCGTCATAGGGCCGTTAAAATAAACTTACTTTTATCGATCAAAATAGATTACAAAGTTTGTTACTATTTTTTCGATTTAGTTTGATTGGCTAGGATCTGATCTCGATTGAATATTATAATCTTTTGAGATGCCTAGTAATGAAACATAAGATCACTAGCTCTGGCTCAATGTAACAATTTACTAAATATAATTTGATCTCTCGCAGTAACTGAAAAGTGAAATCATTTTAAACCTCCTAGTTCGCGCACTTGTAATTTTTGCCGAGTTGGACGATACTGATGATGCTCAGGGAAGATATGAAGACGACGACGACAGCGAAATCGAGATCAACTTAGGTTAAGACAATAACCCCCTCAGGGATGTAAACTTGCTTCTCTAAATGTATTTAATTAAATAAAAATAAAGAGGCCGAAATTAGGCCCCGGTTCTCTCCTCGCCTGGGTCCTGCGGACAGTGCCTATTCTCACACATCAGGCTTATATATAACCGGGTGTGTGGGGGAAGTCACCAGTCCAACGCAGAGCTCCGACGGGGAGGGAACCCCTACTACTATGTAACCCTATGTAACCCTACTTATCCACAAAATCTCATATCTATTTATTTAAAAAACTTATCAATTCAAAATTTAGGCCTACTAGGCCTACATTTAGGCCTAATCAGATAAAAAAGAAAGGTTTAGGCTTACAGATGTTGGCAGATCCTATGATAAATTCCCTACATACCATACATAAAATACAAAACATACACAAAATACACACAAAATATGTCACCATGACCAGAATAACTAACTACATCTAGCCTACATGTAGGCCTACCGGTGGTGGTAGGTCTACTAAGCAACAAGCATAATTTGAAACACAAAATATTAATAATTCTGTAATATTTGTCAATATCTAAATGTTTTTTGGCTGGAAATTTACTTTTTTTTTCAAACACAAATTTATTTTGGCCAAGTGGTAGACCTTCTAAATGTTCACAACATAAAATACCACAAAATATTCACCAATCATCAATAGCACCAGTATTATTTACTGGTACAAACTTTCAGAGAGCAAAAATAGAAGTTTACATGCTATTGAATAGGTACCTTACATACTAAATGTGTCACCAAGGAGTCAAGGACCAGCATTAAAATTATGGGTAGGCTTACAATGTAACAAACTTAGGTAGGGCCTAATGTAAAAAGAAAGAAAATGTTGGCCTATACCTAGTAAATGTATAATGGTAAAAGCTAAAAAGTAGAAAAATTGATATATTTTCAGAAATTTATCAATCTAGGGCCTACACTTTTATATTATGCGTACATTTTTTAATGCGGTAGGGCCTAGTCCCAAGTTTTTTTTTTGTTCATACGCTTTGCTTTCCACTAGGCCTATGTCCTTTTGTGGTAGCCCTCCATGCATTCAGGACACACGGGTTCATTGCACTTTTTACAAATGTACCGAGTGCGCTTTTTGCAGTTCAAGTCATGGCACCTGGGTGGATTTTTATGTTCCGCTTTGCTAGGGTAGTGGTCAACCCCATCAAACCGCACCTCACTTGGCATTTTCTGCTGAGCTTTCCTCTTCTTCAAAGGTAGGGTTGAGGCACTGGAAGGTCTTCCCCGACGTGGCGTCTCATTGGTTCCAACCTGGATTAGGGTTGCAGCAACTGACGCCTTGAATATTAGTAGCGACAATTTTTCATTTTTCTTTCGATAAAGTAACCAGGCATTAACGATGGCAACATTCAAGAAGTGGAAGAACACTCGCAGATACCACTTTTTACTTTTGGTGGCATGGGGGTAGTGTGCAATCATACGGTCCATCAAATCTACCCCTCCCATACACTGATTGTATAGCTTCACAGCTTGTGGTCTATTTACTTCGATCACCTCTCGCTTGGTACGATCCCACCTTTTTGCCTTATCTTGTGGCATACTGCCGGCAAACGATGAAATCACATGGACAGCATTGCTGCCCATCCAGCGTACGACTGTTATGTTATCGTCAGAAGTCGCAAATGATAAAGAGCCGCGCCCGGCAGATTTCAACGTTTTAATGTCAGTCAGTTTGTTGTCGACGCCTTTTACTCGATTCAACCGAACTGTGCCGGCAACAAAGATTTTATCAGATTTTAGCTTTCTTATTAGGGCCATAGTGGTGAACAGATTATCAAGATAAAGTTTGTGATTCTTGCCAATTATATCGTGGCAAAGGCGGTATACTGAGTCACCTACAGGACCTAATTCTGAAGGTGCATTTTCCTGCTTGCTGCCTTGATATACTTCAAAGCAGGTCACAAAACCAGTCACACCAGCCTTTACCCAAACCTTAAATCCCCACTTTTTTGGTTTGTTTTTTACATACTGTTTGTTGCCGTGCCGTCCTTTGAACGGAATCATCATCTCGTCCACAGCCTGGTTTTCTTCCGGCGATGCAGCGTTATGGAATGACTTGTGAAGGCTATCTAAAACTGGCCTAAGCCTGACAAATCTATCCGTGTTGTTTTCCGGTATCTCATCGTTATTGGTGAAATGGAGGTACCGCTTTATTTCTTCAAAACGATTTACGGAAAGAGCGTCTGCAATAAGGTCCATCCGGAGACCTCGTTCTGAGGACCAATACATTCGACAACTGGGGTATTTTATATAAGTCATGGGCCTTCAAATTCCAACTCGACATCTTATCGCGGTTTGGCCCGTGAATAGGGGAGTTTCACTCCCTGAAACTAATGGCGAGCTCTGGGTCATCGTCGGGGAACCCCTTCCCTTTGACTACCTCCACGACGGCTACGACAAAGACAACACGGACGGATGATGACACAGACGGAGACGACCACGACGTGGGGGAACCCCTGCCCTCCCCATATGTTTGTGGCTGGTTCTGACCAGCACAGGCCTGTCCACCCCTTGTCCCCCCGCGTCATCCCGTACGTCCCTCCCTTCGTCTCGATTAGCCAAGTTGCATAAATATGAGACGTAAAGCAATATCCAACCAAATTATATGTCATAATAATGTTTATGCCCAAAAAAAATTTTAGTTCGCGCATGGATAACTTGAAGGACTCTTTGCCTTGTTGAACCGCATACCTATTGCTCTCATTGACAATATGTGTCATGAGTTCCTCAGTAAATAGATTCATAAACAGTGAATATGGAGTGTCACCGTCCGCTAAAACCTCGTTTGTACCGAGGAATGGTGATGGATCACCTGCATACTCATTGTCTTGGTTTGCAGTCCAAGTTGTCTTGTTGTGTTGTAGTTGTGTTGTATAATAGTATGCATCTCTATATACTATGTATACTCCATGTATGGATGTTGTCATAACAACATTGTCATTTAATAAACAACAGTTATCATTGCTAATCTTGTCAACATGGTGTCGAGAAGTGGGCACTCGTCAAAAGAGAAGAAGTTTAAATAGTTTCTTTTAAAGAAGAATGTTTGACGAGTGATAAAACTAAATAAAGTAACCCGAAGCAACAAGATATCAGTAAAAAGATACACTCAAAAGTGAGTATTAACTGTAGAACTGACCAATTTAAAGTAGCCTTGCCATAGACAAAGGAATTTATGCAAAAACTTTAGTGTCAAGGAAGGCAAAGAGCTTAGACAAACAGTGAACAAGCTGTATGACAGTTCAGGTCAAAGAACTCACAACGAAAAAAAAAGCAAAGAACTTCTAAAGGAAGATACATCACTTGAGGCAAACATGGGAGACAGCCTCAATTACATTCCTTTTCCTAGTCCAATGGACATAAGCGACCAAAATAAGTTGGCTAGTAACTGGGGTTCATTCCTTGAAGAGTGGAATGACTATGAAATTGCAACAGGAGTGAAGGCTGGAGGAGAGGAGAAAAGAGTTGCTACTTTACGCCTAGCAATGGGTAAAGAGTGTCGAAAGACTCTGAAACATCTCGACCTCACTACAGACCAACGCCTTAAAGCGGACGAAGTACTGCGCGCATTAACAGAATGTTTTGAACCGGAAATTAATACGATCTTTGAAAGGGCAGTTTTCGGAGAAGCAAAGCAGGAGGAAGACGGGAACGTCATACAATACATAAATAGACTTCGCCGTCTGGCATCAACATGTAACTATTATCCAATCAGAGTGCATGATGAGATAATTAGAGATCGCCTAGTCCTGGGAATAAGAGATAAATCTGTCAGAAATCGACTCATGCGAGATAAAAATCTAACACTTACCTCTGCATTAGAGCGTTGCAAGGCCAGCGAACAGACAGAGAGTCAAATGACCAAGCTTGACAGCAAAGAGGAAGAAAAGATTCACTACAACAAGTCAGATAAGTGGAAGAAGTCATATGATGAGAAGAAAGACCGCAGTAGGCATAGGCATAAAGAAAAGAAAATGTGCAAATACTGTGGGAGAGCTCATTCAAAAGGCAGAGAAAAGTGCCCGGCAAATGAAAGAAATGTAAATCTTGTGACAAATGGAATCATTTGAAGATATGTGTTTCCAGAAGAAATACACAAGTCAAGGTAGAAAGGATAAACATATCCGAGCTGTAGAAGAAAGTGACAGTGAAATGAAAGTGACAGCTCGAGCGAAGAATCTACAAATCAGTTGGTGAGCGATGAGTCACTATATAAAGTGGAAAAGTTGAAAAGTGAGGAGAAAAAACAGTGGTTTGTGAAGATAAACATGAGAGTTAGCGACCGAGAAAAGAACATTAAGTGTCAGCTAGACAGTGGAGCAACCTGTAACGTTATTAGTCACAAGCAGTTGTGTAAATTAACGAAAAACGATAACCCCCCAATGAAGATGAGCAAAGTGAAGCTCAAGTGCTATGGTGGTAATGTGATGAAACCATGTGGTCAAGTGAAGATTCGGTGCACTTATGGCAAAACAACAGAAGATGTTGTGTTTCAAGTCACAAAATACGACCAAGCACCATTGTTATCTGCCATTACATGTAAAGCCCTTCGATTAATAAAAGTTAGAGCAAATCTATGCACGATTAAAGAATCATCAAATCCAACAATGGCATTACTGGATAAATATCAAGATGTTTTTGAAGGCCTGGGTAAGTTACCTGGGAAATACCACTTGGAAATTGACGAGGATGTGAAGCCAGTTCAACATTTGCCAAGACGTGTGCCAATTGCACTAAAGGAAGCATTGCTCAAGAAGATGGAAGAAGATGAAGATGGAAGATGGAAGAAGCAGGTATCATAACTAAGGTCACTGAACCTAGTAAATGGATAAGCAGTATGGTAGCAGTGCAGAAACCTAATAAAATAGAGTATGTATCGATCCACGGGATCTAAATAAAGCGTTAAAACGCTCACAACTATCAATTGCCGAAGATTGAAGAGATACTACCGGAACTAAAAAATGCAAAAGTGTTTAGTGTCCTCGATGCCAAAGACGGGTTTTGGCAAGTTGAGTTAGATGATGAAAGCTCGAAACTACCACGTTCTGGACCCCTTTAGGACGATTTAGATGGCTACGAATGCCATTTGGTATAAGCACCGCACCAGTACCAAAGACGTTTTGCATGAGCTGCTGGATGGTTTACCCGGTATTATAGTTATAGCAGACGACATCTTGGTGTATGGTTCGGGACATAGCCAACAAGAAGCAGAGAAAGATCACGATTTGAACCTCGAAAAGGTTCTTCAGAGAGCAAGAGAAGTTGACCTGAAGTTCAACAAGAGCAAGCTGAAACTAAAAATGAAAGAGGTGCCATATATAGGTCACATACTAACGCCAGAAGGACTGAAGGTCGACTTCCTTAAAATACAAGCAGTTAAATCAATGGAACAACCAAAGGATGTCCAAGGTGTTCAGAGATTCTTGGGTTTCGTTAACTACATGGCAAAATTTCTTCCAAAATTGTCTGATATTGCCGAACCCTTAAGAAGACTTACAGATAAGACCGTAAAATGGGCCTGGCAATCAGCTCAACAAGTTGCATTTGATACTATAAAAGAACTTGTAACCACTGCACCTGTTCTCAAGTACTTTGACGTATCTGACGAAGTCACAATACAGAGTGACGCTAGCGATGTTGGGATAGGAGCAACATTAATGCAAGGTGGACAACCTGTAGCGTTTGCTTCACGCACTTTATCGAACACTGAAAGGAACTATGCAGTCATCGAAAAGGAATGTCTTGCAATTGTGTTTGCTTGCGAACGGTTTTCCCAATACCTTTACGGTAAAGACATCATCCGAGTAGAATCCGACCACAAAGCTTTACCTAAACGCTTACAACGTATGCTGTTAAGGTTACAACGGTTCAATCTTCAAGTAAACTACAAGCCTGGAAAGGAGATGCTGATTGCAGATCTCCTGTCGCGAGCAGCTGTTCCAGGTGGAAGTAAAGAAATCGAGAAAGATTACATCATTTACCAGATGGAAACAGAAGATAAGATACACCGTGAAGTAGAAGAAATCAATCAGACTGAACACCTAAATGTAACCAGCGAAAGACTTCAACAAATCCAAAGATGCACGGCAACAGATGAAGTACTACAATCACTCATCACGACCATTCTTTCTGGATGGCCAGTTGACAAATCAAAATTCCAAGCAATATCGGGAATACTGGTATTGCCAGAAGAAGCTTAGTGTACAAAATGGTGTTGTATTTAAAAATAGTAAGATAATCATACCAAAGACGATGCGGCGAGAGATGTTGGTACGGATACATGCCAGTCACCTTGGAACCGAAGCATGCTTAAGAAAAGCCAGAGATGTTTTGTATTGGCCGCAAATGTCAGCCGACATTCGAGAGACTATAAAGCATTGTACAGCGTGCCAAGAGTTTGCAGATAAACAACAAAAAGAACCGCTGCAAACACAACGCACACCGGACATTCCATGGTCTCGAGTGTCGATGGATATGTTCTTTCTCAAGAAAAAAAAATATCTCCTTTTAGTAGATCACTATTCAGATTTCTGGGAGTTAGATGAAATAGAAAATTCATTGGCAGCCACACTCGTGGAAGTAACTAAGAAGAACTTTAGCCGTCATGGAATTCCCGAAGTGTTAGTCACGGATAATGACACTCCATTTGTCAGTGCAGAGTTTAGAAGATTTGCCACTGAATGGGAGTTTACACACAACACATCATCGCAAGACATAGCCAATCCAATGGAAAAATAGAAGCAACAGTGAAAATCGTTAAACGGTTACTAAAGAAAACCTTCCGCTCCAACTCCGATCCTTGGAAGGCAATCCTAGATTGGCGAAATACACCAACAGACCAGTTACTGGCTAGTCCAGTACAAAAACTAATGTCCCGTCGAACCAGAACAACCTTACCGACAACTACATCACTTCTGGTCCCTAGTGGTAGACGGCGTATTGGAAAATATCGAGCTCAAGAAGATGCGAATGAAGAGCAACTACGATAAGACAGCCAGGCCATTGCCAGAATTACAAGTTGGACAAGACATTCGCCTTCAGCCGAATCCAGGAGATCGCGATAAGCTGTGGCGACCCGGGACTGTAGCCGAGAAACTGTCAACCAGATCCTACATTGTGGATGTGGATGGATCAAAGTATCGAAGAAATAGAAAATTCATACGAGAAGCTCCAGTCCAGGCTGACACAGATAGGGAACCTGATGTCGCCAAAGTAGGCCTACAAACTGCCACCAGATTGAATGAATCAGAACCTCATGTAGATCAGCCAGACATAGAGCAGGAAGTTCAACTGGTGCCGGCTCACACCCAAGACTCGCCTGGACAAAAAATGCGAACTCGCAGTGGAAGAAGAGTGATACTTCCGTTACGATTCAAGGAATAATAATAACATATATTTAGTTAAATTGTTAATTACACATAAACGAAGAAGGGAAGATGTTGTATAAGAGTATGCATCTCTATGTACTATGTATCCTCTATGTATGGATGTTGTCATAACAACATTGTCATTTAATAAACAACAGTTATCATTGCTAATCTTGTCAACAGTCTAGGAGGAAGAAGTTTTTTCTTGGGGACTCTCACAGTAGGCCTAGCTGCTGCAATTTTAGCTTTTGAAGCCCTTTTTTTGACAGGAGATTGAGGTGTAGGCCTATCCAGTCTCTCATTCTCATTGCTAGACATACTAGGGCTAGAGTTTGAAATATCTTCATCAGATGTTATGTGTAGACTTACTTGGTCAGGCTCATCTTCACTCCTGCTGTATTCCATTGCAGTCTGAGATCTAGGCGTAGGCCTAGGCCCTGCAAATGACTGTAGCCCTGAAGGTCCTGCTTGGCCTAGGGCTAGGGCTAGGGGTAGGCCTACATCTTGGCCTGCGTAGTTGTCATCTTCACTCTCACTAGTGGTCTCGTAAACAATGAGCCTATTTCCTACAAATGAAGAAGGCCTACGCACGAACATACTAGCATCATCGTCATCTGAATCGCTCACTCCAGAAAACTCCTCAGAACCCGATGGAATGTTTTCAATCGGCTTCGTTCCGTAGAACGATTGCGTCGGAATAGTAGGCCTACCCCTAGGCCTAGTTTAACGCTTCGGCCACATTGTCAATTATAATTTGATAGTTATATATTTAAATTTTAAAACAGTGAAGATGAACCACTATACACTTCGTTTTAATGTTTACTACACGCCTAAACATAACAGTTTCGCGCTACAAACAAAGTCACCTAACCTCTAATGTCACATCTCAGCTGTCAGACTATGCCAGTCAAAGATGCACAGCGGCCACAAACGTATACATGAACATTTTTGCAAAAAACTCACTTTCAATGACACTTTTTCTACAATAAACCAATACACACGTATTCAGCATGAAATTTCCGATTGAAATGATATTTTTTCCAAATCACAAATCGTAAAATTACACAAGTTACAGCATTGTTAGTTTGGTAAATATTGTTGACAGCCATTACAACCAACACAAAACCAAATGATTGGTTTAAAACTCAGGAACTTGATATTAATTATAGCAAAACAAATTTTATGATTTTTCATAAGGCTAATGATAGAAGCATGAATGATATTCATTTGACGTTAAATTGTAATGGTAAGTTAATTTCTAGAGTGTATGAATTTAAATATCTTGGAGTTTTCTTAGATTGTAATTTAAATTTTAAGAAACATTATGAATATGTGTGTAATAAAGTATCATCAGCAATTGGAATTATAAGTAGAATGAAGAGGTTTGTAACCGAGAGAATGTTGAGGTTACTTGTAGATTCTTATATTCACTCTGTTATTGATTATTGCTTAGTGGTTTGGGCAGTAAGACCTTCTACTGAGTATGTTGTACTCCAGAAGAGAATTGACCATCTGTTTGATTCATTTCCCTTGAACCAAGATTTGCAGTCTGATTGTTTCACGATTGAGGAGAGGATGAAGTATAGCGTGCTGGTAAATACATACAAAGTATTGAAAGGTATGTTTTTAGGTATTCTACCCAATATTTTTAAAATTGTTGATCGTGATAGAAATTCTACTTTAATAAACTCATTGGAAGTTCCTAGATTAAATTCTGAAGCATTTAGAAAGTCATTTATGTACAGAGGCGTATCCTATTGGAATTCAATTTCTTATGATATTAGAAGCCAGTTTACTGATCTAGGAATTGTACAATTTAAAAGTAAAATTGAAGCAATGATAATGAATCAAAGAGCAAAAAATTGATTTTTACTATTTATTTGTAAGTTATTGTCTGTGTGTTTGTGTAATGTTAATTTACCTTCATAAGCTCTTATAATTGATTTTGCTTTTCTCTTTGTTTGTTCATTATTGCTTTGATTATGATATAAACAATGTATTTTCAACTATATTTTTCTGCCTAGATTGTCTGGTTGCCGCCCACTGATGGAGCTTGCAACTTGATTTAGGTGTCCTGTATCATTGCTGTGATCAGTTTGACATGAAATTTTTTAAATAATTATATATCTGATATAATTATATATATGAGTCAAGATTTGAACACAAAAATGAAGATTGAACCCAAGAATAAAGATTTCGCGTTCGGTGGTTTCTTCTGCAAAAGTTTAATTATACCCAGACTTGCTGTTCATGATTTTTGGCAAACCTTATATTCGTTTGAGTGGGATCATCTATAAATCAGTTTTTTCTTTTCGTTTTTCTTTTTTAATGTTTTTTTTTTTTTTTTTTTTCTTCTTTTCTTTTCTTTTCTTTTCTTTTCTTTTCTTTTCTTTTCTTTCTCCACCCTTTTTTTTATTTGATTCTTTCATTAAATGCATATAATATCATTCAATTTGTTACCAAAATTCTTGTGTTAAATGCATTGTTGTTGTAATGCTACTATTTCAAATATTTACGAAAATGTAATTTATTGTTGTTTCTGCATCTATGTAATTAGATTTATTTAGTTGTCCTCCTTTGTAAATCAGTTTTTATAACTGAATAGGATAGACGTTAAATAAATAAATAAATAAAATAAAATAAATAAAAAGACAAGAGTATTTTCAGTTGTGTGGTTGGTACTACCCGTTGGCTGTTGAAGAAACTACAAGACGGCCACATTTGTGTACGCCATGCATTCAAACAGCATTTGCGGGAATTTTATAATGCAGCTAGGCCACATTAGATATGTGTACACGTATGTAGCCACCATGCGGGAAGAGGTTAAAATATTGAAGATATTAATCAAACTCCATCCAACTTCAAATACCCGTCACTTTGGTCTACTGGTTATGAGAACAGGCAATATTTTATGGCATTAATTTTCAGCAAAAATAGCATAAGGGATTTTCAATAGCATTTCGTAGCACTTGTTTTATGCAAAATAGCATTTACTTAGCAAAAACTAAATCTTATTAAAAGAGTGTAAAAGGAGCAAATGTACTTTGAACTACGTACCCTACAACAAAGGCTGTGCGTTATTTAACATATTATCCTGGAAAAAATATTACGAACAGATTTATTCTCTGCTTGGAAATAGGGAGTTTTTGATTGAATTCATTGATTTAATCAAATTATTTATTTAATAAAAATCACTAATTTAAATCAAGTGCACTTTTTCTTCATTTGGAGCTACTAACACAAGTTTAACTGACTTTATGAAAAGTTTCCCTTTTAAAACCATGTTAATTAAATCTTTTGAAACGCTTGTGAAAGTATTTGACCCGCATACCGTTTTGAACAATGACATTGATTTAAACTAGACCGCTTCGCGAACGCTTTTTTAGTCGCGTTGATGGATGAGCTTTTCTTATAAGTATTTAGGTTGCGTGGGATCTCTTTACTTGTTCAAGATCCATTGCAAAACCATTTTTGTTAAATTAGGATTATTTTTATATAGTAGGATTTATTTTTATTTATAGTTTTATATAGTAGCACACTTGAAAGTTCATATTTGAGCATGTTCTTTAGGTCTATTTCTCTCGATTGACCAACTGTTATCAATCGACTAAACAGTTTCTGGTCAGAAGTGGTGACCTGCTTTCGCTCCAAACTCGACGAGGTTTTTAGTGGCTTATTGAGGCTTGCAAAAGTTTTCAGGTTTAATTTTTTAATGGGATCAAAGAACCCTACACTCCTTGACTGCAATCTTTCTTCGACAAATGCTTTAAAAGCCTTTTCGCCTTCTGAAATGCACTGAAGCAGGTCACCACTCACACTTTCAGATGCAACTAAGCCAGTGCTTATGTTAAGGAGCTCTTCTGTCCCATCGTACGGATTGATAATTTCTTCAGTCACGAGATTCAGGATTTTTTGTACATCACTTTCATCGCGTTCAATTCTTGACTTGGAGGAATCCTTATGCCCACTTTCCCCCAAGTCATCTAAGCCACACATCTCATTCACAGCATTTATGATTGAAGCTCGCTCATGTGCTGTTAGAATCCACCTTTGTACAGCCGTTTCGTTCAGACTGAAGCCGATTATCCCTCCTTGCATTTTGCTGTCACGGTTAAGTGTTTGTTCCAGTGCCATGTCAGTCCGCACTTGGCTAAACTTTGCATCCGACCTACGAACAGGGTGATTACCTTGACAGAATTCTAGGTGAACTTCAGGAGCAGTTTCTGGCAAAGCTTGCATATCACACAAATATACCGGTGCCCATCTGGAGTAGTTGATTCTATTAAAAGCAAAAAAGAATGGTATCATTTGTTTGACAGCATTAATGTGTAGTTCCCATATTCCTTCACGTTCTGCTCGAATACAATTAAGTAGGATGTGAACCATATCAATGTTTATGTTCCAGAAGCTTGCAGTCTTGGAGTGTACGCTTTTGTCATCAGAGAAAGAAACTATATCTCTATGAACTTCACGAAGTTTTCCTTTCAGGACAGTTACTGACTGTTTTAAAAGTTCGGGTTCGTTTTGAGATTGTTCTACTTTAGAAACTAACTGCATAATCTCACCTTCGGAAGTTGCGGATAGAGGGTTGTCTGAACACCATTTGCAATAATCTGCCCATCTCAAACGTTCAAATGCCTCTGAAACTAACTTGTGTGCTTGAACACCTCGACTGTATGATTTTCCTCTCATAATAGAGGAAGTCACGGCGGTTTCAAAGACACCAGAGTCAATTAAAATATCTTCAATGCCTGACTCTTGACTAAAGCTACCAATGCACGCATAAATGTTAATGCCTAGAGACCTACAGAAATGTTTTTATTTTTATCCCAATTTCGTTTTCAAAACTTGAAATTTCGCGTTTTGGCGGGGTTATTATTTTTAAGGTGCAATTGTTCATAAAACACTAAAAAAAAAATAAGGAAATAGGAGGAAAATTTTAGGTAGGCTTTCTGAAACTACTAAATAAAACTACTGTCCATTTTTGGTGGAGTGAAACATTTATTTAACTTTAATGCAACCATGGTAGGCCTACTCAAACTACTAAATAAAACTACTTTCCATTTTTGGTGGAGTGAAACATTTAGGGTTTACTAAAATGCCACCATGGTAACAATCTCAACATTTTCAGGCTTCAGGTTTCTGCGCCTGTCAATCACAACAACAGAGTATTTAGAGAAAGACCTCTCAGCATCGACACTTGAAGTAGGCAACCATATTGCCTTGAAGGCTTTCGTACAAAATGCGGGATACTCGGATTTTATAGAGCACAGAATGTGGCACACGTCAATGTGGTCGGTATCAGGTTTACCTTGCTCCTCCAATATTAAATCTTTTAGTTTAATGTACCCCTCCAAAAATTCAGGGAAGTCAATTTCAGAGCCAGGTAAGTCCACCACTAACTTCTTCATGTCAGCTTGAGAATTCACAACATTCATCCTGCTGATGTTGCTTGGATGAAATAGCTTGCCTACACTGTGGAATGCGAGACGAGCAGGATCTGATGCCCTTAGGTTGGCTAGCTTGGTCTGGCTTGTTTGTGCCACAAGTTTAAATTGTTGTATCAAAGTAGCCTTCTTTATAGGTACCATTTTGCTAAGCTTTCTTTCTAGACCCTCAGAAAACACTCCATTTGACAGAAGGGTCAGTTTAGTTGAGAGAATGTCTAGCCGTGCATTTAGTAGGTGGGCTGTAGGGTATGAGTTTCCCTCCAAAACATCTATCAGTTCGACCATTGCCACACAGTTTTCGGCAACAAATGTTGCCTGCAACTGTGTGGTGAGGGTTAACTCTGGTGTCATGTTCTTTAAAAAGCAGACACCAGCATTTTCAGCAGACAATTCGTCCATAAACTCTAGGATGTCTGCCAAGTGGTCGGCCAAATATGTCACGGAATGGAACCAGCTGTTCCTCCTGGTGAAGACAGGCATGGGAAACAGAGTAATTTTCCGTGAGCCTGGTTCATATTTTTGCCGGAGAAATTCTAAGTACTTGTGTTTGCGTTTCCTTGTATTTAAAAAGGCACTTTTAACTTTCGAAACTGCTGTATTTAATTCCTCCAAGTTGTTTTGCCACAACTGGCCAACGAGATTCGTCTACAAGAAACGGAGAAAATGAATTTAAAAATGGAACATCCAGTGACAGCTACAAAACGTCGAATGTAACATTATGCGCCATTTAATAATCCCTAGACTACTAAAAGTTGGCCGGTGACGGCTAAAAACTTCAAATGTAACATTACGCGACAATAAATAGTCCGTAATATCAAACCAAATAATATTGCTAGCGTGAAGCAAACTTCGGACCTGGTACAGTATTATTATCTATTTTCGTAATTCATAGTGAAATTAATAATATTATGACAGCAAATTATTTAAATAACTAAATTATAAAATGAAAATTATCCTAGGCCTACCTTGTGTGCCCAGCATTGCACGTGGAGTAAATTATCCATCAGGCCACTCAACAATGCACGCATAAATGCTAATAATGCCATATGAAAACCTCATAAGCGTATAACAGTGTGCCGAAATTCGTCTTGGTTTCGCCATACAATTTCCTAAGCCTTGCAATAAATCGCTTCATCAAACGTTATAACCGGATTCATTTGATTCATGGTTTCGCAGATGTCCCTGAGGGCACAAGGGATTCCAAATAAATGTAAACTTGTTACCTTTATAGGTATTTGGCGGTCATTTCCCTTTAAATGTTTAGAGGGTGGGATTTTATTATTTATTATTTATATTTTATTATTTTGTTTTTATTTTTGAGGCTACAATTTTTTTCCATGAAAATGCTCTTTGCTGAGGCTTTGTAGTGGCTTAGGCTTTCCCCAAACTTGGGGTATGTCTGTTTTTGACAGACTAGAATGGCTATTTACAAATGTGATTAGTGCTCCAATATGTTTGCACTTGCGTTTGGTACCAGCGAAGCAATTGCTTTGCTGCCAAGTTGTTACGCATTCAACGTCGAGCTGTTAAATATATACAAAAATAAATAAAATCAATCTTATTGGCCTAAGACAAAGGGTTATGTCTAATAAATCATCAATTATCATGTCATCAAGTCCCGGACATAACGCAACAGTGCTTCGTAAGCGGCACGAGTTTGCTTTACTATCAAAGAGTACACGACTGGCAGTGACTGAAAAACAAACAGTAGACAGTCAAATTCAGATCCTTCTCTCAGTAAACAAAACTTGTCCGAAATATACTTTCTCACAAACATGGTGGAATGTAACCCTACTTGTTATTTTGAAGGTGACCATGCTCTTGTTGTCAATCAGGGTAGAGCGCAATGATGTGATGTGAGTAGGTTTGTGCATTAAGGGATGCAAGTTAAATGCTAAGCAAGCGTCTGTAAGGAAAGCACTCGGTTTGACGATTTTAGTAAATCCACATTGAAGTCGCCACATAGAAATATTTCAGATTTTGAATATCGTTTTGTGTGTCAGATCAAGAGAGACTCAAGCTTATCAATGAAGAAGGACAAGTCACCTGATTGGGCTGATAATTAATTGTTAGATAGTATCCATAAGACACCTGTGCATTTGTACAATTTTGTCAATGCACATTTCATGAATATAATCAACGGGTGATATCGTGTTGCGCCTTACAAAACATTGCTGTGTAACAGCCTTTCAACAATAATGCTATCAGTGCAATATGGTGGAAGGGAAAAATTGGGACAAAATAGTCTCTGCACAGAAATCATCATGATATATAAACCATTTCTATAGAGAGAATGCTAGTTGAACACACTGGTCCAGTGAAAAGAAGAAGGTAATTAAATTCTGATGCCTGAAATTGAATCAATCAACCTCTACTGGTCACTGTCGATTGAACTCAGTGTGTCAATAAATCCTAGGGTACTACAATCTACTATCTACCTGCAGGTGTTGTGTGTAACGTGGAATGCATAATGTTATAATTGGTCCATAATGATAATAAAATCCATGGATATAGTAATGTCTGCAAAAATAAATTGTCATCACGATGAACCTCACTACACATTTAAATCTCTAGCTCACATCCAATAATAACACATCTTGGAGTTCATGTGCTACTAACATACATACGATTCTGAATAATTTCAATGCATTTAACGTGCCACATCGATATGACCTCGCCGCCCCGCACCTTTTGACTGCCATCTACCAGGGCTACAGAGGTCCATTAAGTTGTAACCACCCACATTAAGCGCAGCAGCAGCCTAGCTTGCAGTCTGTCTGTTGTTATTGTCGCAGGCGGACGTGTTCTGCATTCGCTCTTTGTTGTGTTCTTGTTCGGCCTCCACAGTAGGCGTTGGCTTCTGTTTCTGCTGAATGTGGTCAGTTTAATGTCTGTTCTGTCCAGACTGATAGGTTTTGTTCTTTGAATTTATGTCCGTCTTCGTTGTTTTATGCTGTTTGCCTGTCAGTAGGGAAGTAGCTTACTTTCCATAAGTTGTTTCCCTGATTCGTCGACGTGCAACGTGGATGCTTGGTCTCTGCCAACTGGTGATCGATTTCATGGCCACGGTATTTATTTACACGGATGATGACACAAGACGGAGACGACCATGACGTGGGGGAACCCCTGCCCTCCCCATACGCTTGTGGCTGGTTCTGACCAGCACAGGCCTGTCCACCCCTTGTCCCCTTACGTTCCTACCCTTGGAAAGAAGAAAACATGGTGGTGATCCACAATTATGGAAAAAGAAAATTTGGAAGATTCCAATACACTTGACATGGGCACTGATAACACTACTGTTGAGTGCCCTGAAACAACAATTACTAACTAACTTCAAGTATTGCTTTTTAGGTAAAATCACCATTTTACAAGTAAGTCCATAGTTTAAATAATATAATAAATAATAAATAAATTTTATTTAGAGTCTACCCACTCAGTTATATAACTGATTTTCAGTCGGGGACTTTAAATCAAAGCGACCAAGCCAACCCTGCAGGCCCTGACACAATCGACGAGTGAGCGATAACCAACCAAAGATCGGTATTTTTAATAGGAAATATAGCAATCAGTGGTATGGACAGTGCAAACACCCGCGAATCAACGCCAGAATCGACAAGGCCGATTCAGAACAACTCTGAAATTTATTATGTGCTTCGTTGCTAGGACCAGCACAGGCCTGTCCACCTCTTGTCCCCCCGCGTCTCCCTTACGTCCCTCCCTTCGTCTCGATTAGCCAAGTTGCATAAATATGAGACGTTAAGCAATATCCAAAAAAACGGCTCCAAAGTCACCGTCCTAATTCTTAATTGTCCTCCTAATTGTAGTCGCTTAAGATTTACTGAAGATGCACCCCCATGTGAGCAGTGTGGTGAGATTTTAACTGTTAAGCACATTTTAGTTACCTCGAATCATGTTTATCCAACCATTCTGACAAGGAAGACTTATTGGTCGGTTATTTTTACTATCAGTGAGCTTCCACTTGTTGGTTTTACCAATAATATCTGTCCATAACCCACATACAAACTGGGATGTAGAGGGAGAAAAGTGTTCATTTCTCCAGTGTTTCTCGTATTTTTTTTGCAGAGTTAGTTTCGTACATACATCTTAGTGACTGCTCTTTGCATTCAAACGTACTATCTGCTTCTAGATAGGTAGGCTAATGCTCCAAGTAATTTTGCAAATAGTGTGTTCGGGCAATATGCGACGTGTTGTGACTTGCATCAGTAATGTTTGTCATTATCAGAAACCTAAAAAAAATGTGTGTATTTTAGAGTAGAAATTAACGTGACAGACATGTGCTTGTGCAGGGGTGTTTAAGAGCAAATTAGGCCATCAAAGAGAGACAAAAAGTAAAGGAGGGAACAAAAGTTTAAAATTGTTTTATGATGTCCAATGATTTCTTATAGGTATCTGAATGTATTCCCTTGCTAGCCTATTCAGTATCAATTTAAAGGCCCTCTGTAGTAAAGCGAGGTCAATTTCAACAAATGTCCAATTCCATAACATTACTCGAAAGCACGTGCTCATAAACGTAACTGCGAAAAGCGCATGCCGCTGTGTTCTTTCACCGCGAAGTTAGCGGGCGTTGAAAGCAAAGAGTGGGGGAGCCATACGTCATCTCAGTCTTATCGAGGCGAGGCGAGAGCTGTTGACTCAGCGGCTAGGGAGATAATATGCATGCATTGCCCTACTAGCGCTGACCGATTTACACCCGACCCGACACTTGACACTACTGACAGTATGATATTTCGCATGTTCTTGGCAACAATCGGCAATCATGTCAAACATACAGCCTAACCGGTTCGAGCCCCGCAAAAGTGATAAAAAAGATTTACCACCAGAAGAAAAGGAAGATTAATCAGGAGCTTGTGAGACGGACGGTCAATACAGATTGGTGTAATTGTGGATAGTGTAGTGTCATGAAAACATACGAAGTAGGTGTTTGCTGTACGGAGAGTGATGTGATAAGTAAAGTTCGAGGAAGTGCAGAGTGCATCACTTATCACACGGCATTTCAAAGCGTAGTTTTATGCCGTGATACTCTCCAAACTGCCCGTCTCCTTCAAAGATGGTAAGCGAAAGCTTCTATATAATCCACAAGAAGGTGCCACAAATAAAATGTAGCGTTTTATAGAGTACAAACAATTTATTAGCTGGATGAACGCATGGTCTACCCTAAAACAATAGAAAAGTGATTCCTTCTTATGTCGTTCAGAAAATAAGACAGAACTATCCCGATAACGATGGTGTCTATGTTGGTTTTACGGCTGCAGTTGAATGCGATGCCGAGTTGCAAAAATTACATTTTGCCTTGCTTTTGTTCACCTCATCTACTGTAACGTAACGCCACACGTCGCTTTTTAATTTTTTATTGGACGACATCTTAAAGAGTGTATTCCAAATGCTAAAAAAGTCACAATATATCACAAAACAACTTCCTAGTTCCAATTTGCGAGGTTAGGCTACGTGAAATTAGGCCTACGACAATAAGCCAATGACGTACGAAAATTCGATTCGATTTTCGATAGGTATTCTGTACACCGCCTTCTACATACGCTAGCGCTTGCTGCTAAACGACAGATTGCGTACTAGCAAGCGCGCGAATATTCAAAATCACGCAATTACAATCGGCCAATTTTTAACGAATAATCGCCGATCGGTAGAATCTTAATCGTCCCATCTCTAGTATTAGCGATTTCGGTTCCCCTATTTGCAGTCCCAAAAAAACAGTGTTACCTTGTGCATACCTGAGTCCGTCATGTCCTACTTATTCGTCGACGACTTGGGGATTTTCTATAGGTCAGCCAACATTTCTGTTGCCAAACGACATCTGCAGATAACATTAAACCACATCGGCGATTAAGTCCGAAACACGCAGCACATAATTATCTGCCAAAAAACACCAAAATCACTTTTATCCCAGTAGGAATATGCACGTAGATCCACGTCATACCCTAAACGGTGTGCAACTAGAATTTAAACCACACGTTTGAGTTCTTGTCTTGGAATTTGTTGCTAAATTACATTGGAGACATCACGTTACAGAATTGCACAAACGATTTATGTTGAAATTTAATATCCTGAAAGTTCTTGGTAACACTTCATGGGGTGCGGACAGGACATGTCTTTTGCAAATACATGGTTCACTGGTTAGATCCGTAATGGACTATGCCTGTTGGGTCTACTAGTCGGCCCGTGATTCCATCTTGAAGCTTCTCGATACTGTCCACCACAGTGGTCTCCGTGTGGCACTGGGTGCATTTCGGTCAAACCCCGTCTTCAGCCGGTATGCTGAGGCTCCCTCACAGAAAGACGGAATTATTTGTTGGGCAGATACGCAATAAAGATCCGGACAATGCGTAACCTACCTCATCTCACTTACATATGCTTTGGCCTATCTGCAAACAGATATAAGTTTAAAATGGCCCTTCTGATACTGTTGTGTTTTTTACTGTGCTCAGACTAGTTTACAAGGTTTTGTAAAAAATATATTTTTTCTTTTATAACTTACATATTCTTTCTTCCCTTGCCACAATGATAAAAAAACAATTATTGTTTAAACATTGGCGGAACGGCTTTGAAAGTACCGTCCATGTGTAAGTGCACACGCCTGCCATCAAACATAATGTCAAGAATCTCTTTATTAATGAATATGACACTGATGGTATCTGGGCCCGCCCACAGTCCCAGAATGGAGAGTCTCCATCCGCAGTTTCACACTCACAGTACTGTGGGTACTGTGAAAGTAGTTCCGCATAATTTTAGATATATCCACCACAGGGCAATGCAGGCAAGGCAAGGTGATATCGATTGTTGGCGACTGTGTCCTACTTACAAGTATTGCTTTTGAAGTTAAAAGCACATAAAAGTAAAATTCCTGAAAAGGCAAAAATAATGTCGTCACGATGAGCCTCACTACATGTCTTGAAATTATTAATCGCAACCAATTAATTACACACCTAAGAGCACATGGGCTACTGTCATCAACAGGATTTGAATAACGTCACAATGCACTTTGCGTGCAGCGTCGATATGACCTCGCCGCCCCGCACCTTTTGATAACCAACTGTACTCACACAACGGACAGCCGACAGCCTCGCCTCGCAGTCTGTATGTCGTTCTTGTCGTAGGTGGACGTGTTTTGTGTCCGCTCTTCGGTCTTGTCTTGTCGAGCCCTCCACAATACAAGTGGATACAGCTTCTTTTACTGCTGAATTTATTGTGGGAGCAAGTCTTACTTTTATGTCCCTGCATCGTTCTGTTTATTGTTTGTTCACTTCATGATGTTGTCTGTTCTGTCCAGACTGGGAGTTTTGTTTGCACTGTATTGTCTGTCCTGCTTGTCAGGGAAGCGCTCGTTTCCTCAGTGTTGTGCTCAGTCTGTTCCGTACGTACAGCCCGTGGGGTTTATGTTTTGTCAGTGTTCGATTCTGTTCAGTGTTTGATAAGATCCTTGACACACAAATGGGGTGCCCGGTTTCTATGCCAGGGCTTTTGTTTGATCGAGGTCCAAGTGTATTTCTTTGAGTTTTAACACTTGTTGACGTGCCATTGAATTAATTGAGTGTATAGGAAATAATTGAAGCTTCACACACATGTCAAGTACATATAATTTAAATAATATTGTATTTGACGTTTATTTCAGTTTCACACGCCATTAACAAGTTGTTGCATGTCCATAAACATGGACAAAAAATGAATAGATTTCACAATATGAGTAGGGCCTACTAAGCATGAATATTTATGTGCATGACTAAATAATATTTTCCATTTTTCTTTTTTCAGTGCAAACCTATTTGGCCAATTGTTTGATAATCATGAAATGTTTTTTGATTTAGTAAAATAATATGGTATGGCAATCTTACAGTTTTTAGTATGTGAATTAATGCAATGGTGCCAACTCTGCAGCTTAATCACTTTCTCGATGCAAGCATGCATAATGTCACTTCTAAGGTATGAATCTAGTGTAGAGACTTCAGGTATGATGCATGGTTTTGAATATCACACGCATTTCAAAGCGTAGTTTTATCCGTGAACTCTCCAAACTGCCCGTCTCCTTCAAAGATGGTAAGCGAAAGCTTCTATATAATCCACAAGAAGGTCCCACAAATAAAATGTAGCGTTTTATAGAGTACAAACAATTTATTAGCTGGATGAACGCATGGTCTACCCTAAAACAATAGAAAAGTGATTCCTTCTTGTGTCGTTCAGAAAATAAGACAGAACTATCCCGATAACGATGGTGTCTATATGTTGGTTTTACGGCTGCAGTTGAATGCGATGCCGAGTTGCAAAAATTACATTTCGCCTTGCTTTTGTTCACCTCATCTACTGTAACGTAACGCCACACGTCGCTTTTTAATTTTTTATTGGACGACATCTTAAAGAGTGTATTCCAAATGCTAAAAAAGTCACAATATATCACGAAACAACTTCCTAGTTCCAATTTGCGAGGTTTAGGCTACGTGAAATTAGGCCTACGACAATAAGCCAATGACGTACGAAAATTCGATTCGATTTTCGATAGGTATTCTGTACACCGCCTTCTACATACGCTAGCGCTTGCTGCTAAACGACAGATTGCGTACTAGCAAGCGCGCGAATATTCAAAATCACGCAATTACAATCGGCCAATTTTTAACGAATAATCGCCGATCGGTAGAATCTTAATCGTCCCATCTCTAGTATTAGCGATTTCGGTTCCCCTATTTGCAGTCCCAAAAAAACAGTGTTACCTTGTGCATACCTGAGTCCGTCATGTCCTACTTATTCGTCAACGACTTGGGGATTTTCTATAGGTCAGCCAACATTTCCGTTGCCAAACGACATCTGCAGATAACATTGAACCACATCGGCGATTAAGTCCGAACACGCAGCACAAAATTATCTGCCGAAAAACACAAATCACTTTTATCCCAGTAGGAATATGCACGTAGATCCACGTCATACCCTAAACGGTGTGCAACTAGAATTTAAACCACACGTTTGAGTTCTTGTCTTGGAATTTGTTGCTAAATTACATTGGAGACATCACGTTACAGAATTGCACAAACGATGTATGTTGAAATTTAATATCCTGAAAGTTCTTGGTAACACTTCATGGGATGCGGACAGGACATGTCTTTTGCAAATATATGGTTCACTGGTTAGATCCGTAATGGACTATGCCTGTTGGGTCTACTCGTCGGCCCGTGATTCCATCTTGAAGCTTCTCGATACTGTCCACCACAGTGGTCTCCGTGTGGCACTGGGTGCATTTCGGTCAAACCCCGTCTTCAGCCGGTATGCTGAGGCTCCCTAACAGAAAGACGGAATTACTTGTTGGGCAGATACGCAATAAAGATCCGGACAATGCGTAATCCACCTCATCTCACTTACATATGATTTGGCCTATCTACAAACAGATATAAGTTTATAATGGCCCTTCTGATAATGTTGTGTTTTTTAACTGTGCTCAGTCTAGTTTATAAGGTTTTGTAAAAAATATATTTTTTCTTTTATAACTTACATATTCTTCCTTCCCTTGCCACAATGATAAAAAACAATTATTGTTTAAACATTGGCGGAACGGCTTTGAAAGTACCGTCCATGTGTAAGTGCACACGCCTGCCATCAAACATAATGTCAAGAATCTCTTTATTAATGAATATGACACTGATGGTATCTGGGCCGCCCACAGTCCCAGAATGGAGAGTCTCCATCCGCAGTTTCACAGTACTGTGGGTACTGTGAAAGGAGTTCCGCATAATTTTAGACATATCCACCACCGGGCAATGCAGGCAAGGCAAGGTGATATCGATTGTTGGCGACTGTGTCTACTTACAAGTATTGCTTTTGAAGTTAAAAGCACATAAAAGTAAAATTCCTGAAAAGGCAAAAATAATGTCGTCACGATGAGCCTCACTACATGTCTTGAATTATTAATCGCAACCAATTAATTACACACCTAAGAGCACATGGGCTACTGTCATCAACGTAATTATAACGTCACAATGCACTCTGCGTGCAGCGTCGATATGACCTCGCCGCCCCGCACCTTTTGATTACCACCTGTACTCACACAGCGACAGCCTCTCCTCGCACTCGCAGTCTGTCTGTCGTTCTTGTCGTAGGTGGACGTGTTTTGTGTCCGCTCTTCAGTCTGGTCTTGTCGAGCCCTCCACAATACAAGTGGATACAGCTTCTTTTACTGCTGAATTTATTGTGGGAGCAAGTCTTACTTTTATGTCCCTGCATCGTTTTGTTTAATATTTGTTCCTTCAGGATGTTGTCTGTTCTGTCCAGACTGGGAGTTTTGTTTGCACTGTATTGTCTGTCCTGCTTGTCAGGGAGGCGCTCGTTACCTCAGTGTTGTGCTCAGTCTGTTCCGTACGTACAGCCCGTGGGGTTTATGTTTTGTCAGTGTTCGATTCTGTTCAGTGTGGGATAAGATCCTTGACACACAAATGGGGTGCCCGGTTTCTATGCCGGGGCTTTTGTTTGATCGAGGTCCAAGTGTATTTCTTTGAGTTTTAACACTTGTTGACGTGCCATTGAATTAATTGAGTGTATAGGAAATAATTGAAGCTTCACACACATGTCAAGTACATATAATTTAAATAATATTGTATTTGACGTTTATTTCAGTTTCACACGCCATTAACAAGTTGTTGCATGTCCATAAACATGGACAAAAAATGAATAGATTTCACAATATGAGTAGGGCCTACTAAGCATGAATATTTATGTGCATGACTAAATAATATTTTCCATTTTTCTTTTTTCAGTGCAAACCTATTTGGCCAATTGTTTGATAATCATGAAATTGATTTTTGATTTAGTAAAATAATATGGTATGGCAATCTTACAGTTTTTAGTATGTGAATTAATGCAACGGGCGACCATATCTCTGCATGCTTAATCACTTTCTCGATGCAAGCATGCATAATGTCAACTTGCTGAAGGTATGAATGTCCTGGTGTAGAGTACTTCATGGTATGATATTTGATTTCGGATGGCGCTTTATCAAATCCGCATAGCTAGGGAAATGATCGAATTTCTATTCTGAGGTACTCAACTGTCTCTCCATGTGATTATGTGTTTTGTTGCTGGATTGTCTTCTAGTATCTTTTTAAAATGAGCAATAATAGAACTGGCTATGACGTTTCCAGACCTGTCAATCATAGCTTCATTCCAGATAGCTCAGTAACCCTTTTTTGATACAGATAAATGTGCGGTCATGTTGTATACATTTAACTTGTGTTTATAAAAACACAGCCTACTTGTGCACTGGGCAAACTTATCACATTTTCTGGATCGAAACAAACAACAATCATATCTAAATCACATTCATTCTTATCAAGCTCCCTTTCCATGCGCATAAAATCTTTCTCGATAATGTGAGCTTCATGATTAAGAGTCAGTTCCTCATTTAATCTGTTTTCTTTTTTTGCATTAAAAAACTCTTCACAAGAATCGCATCTGTTGTTTTGGGTTTCAAGAAGTCCATGTTAAACTCAAAATTAAAAATGTGTCTGTCCATGGAAAGTTAGATACAGGAGAAAGATTTTCCGAGCCACACTTTTTAACATATAAATCATACATTTTTGCTTGCTTGAAAGAAGGAAACCCTTGTTTCACCGTTTGTACAACTCCTTATTCCATGTTTTGACATTATTGTCTCATATTGTTCCAGATTAGCTTTAGTATCCAGCAAATTTAAATTAATGACACCTAGGTATAATACCTGTATCTTATTGTTGTATCTTATTTGCCAAATTTACACTACACACCCATTAGTTAGTAAAATACACCTTATACTGTCCAAACTTGGTGCAAAACAAAAATCAATAGTTTTTTTGTTGGGTGCCAGGCCATTCTGGTATTTTAGGAAATGATCTCGCCGACCAAAGTGCCAAAGAAGCTTGCAACAAAGAACAAATTGATTGCCAATTAGTCGTAACGCCTGATCTTAAAGCATTATTTAAACTTAAAGAAAAGTGGTGCGAAGAATGGCATATCATGCAAAATAATAAGCTTCGCGAAATAAAAGGCGATGTTACACCTTGGATCTCTTCAAGGCGCTCTTCTCGACGCGAAGAGGTTGTTCTGACCCGTCTACGCATTGGACACACACATCTCACTCAAGGATACCTTTTAAAAGGTGAAGACCCACCACCCTGTGAGCAGTGTGGTGAGATTTTAACTGTTAAGCACATTTTAGTAGAATGTCCTCAACACATGGACGAGAGGAATGATTTTAAACTAAAACCTAATTTAAAAGAAATTTTATCTGATGAATCTGAGAACATAACCAATGTTTTTAAATACCTGAAATCAACACATCTGTACAATAAGATTTAAAAATAACATGCCATTATATAAGCGAATACGGCACTGATAACCTTAGTGTTGTGTGCCCTTAAACCCTAATAACTAACTAACTAACCAATATCATAAAACAAAAAGTCAATCAGGCCATCAAATTCCAACTCGCAACCTTCTCGTGGTTTGGCCCGTGATTAAGTGAGTTCTTCTCCCTGAAACTAATGGCGAGCTCTGGGTCGTCGTCGGGGAACTTTCCCCTTCCTTTTGACTACCTCCACGACGGCGCCGACAATGTCAACACGGACGGGTGATGACACAGACCGAGACGACCACGACGTGGGGGAACCCCTGCCCTCCCCATTCGCTTGTAGCTGGTTCTGACCAGCACAGGCCTGTCCACCCCTTGTCCCCCCGCGTCATCCCTTACGTCCCTCCCTTCGTCTCGATTAGCCAAGTTGCATAAATATGAGACGTTAAGCAATATCCAATCCAAAAGTAAATCTCAGTTAAAAAGTAATTTATTTTATTGTTTGGCTGTCTGTATACTGTGAATAATTAAGTTTTTACTCCATCTTTTATAGAAGAGCCTTTCCTTCCGGCCGTTCTCTTTCTATTGGATCTTTATCTCTCGTCTCGAAGCAATTTGCCGTGTTATGTGAATTGCACTGTTTTACCGTAGGTCTTTTATGACATTACAATCTATTGGATGTGGCCATATCTGCGACACTAAAGTATTGTCACGATAAACGTCCCCACACATGTAGAAATTTCACTTACTACCAATAAATTACACTTCGCAGAGTTCATGTGCTTATGTCATCAACTGGATTTTGAAGACTTTCAAAGCACTTGACGTACATCATCGATGTGACCTCGCCGCCCCGCACCTTTTCACAGCCACCTTCCCTCGTACAGCTTCCTCGCCTCGCAGTCTGTCTGTCGTTCTAGTTGCAGGTGGACGTGTTCAGTGTCCGGTCTTCGGTCTGTTCTTGTTGGGCCCTCATAGTACATGGAGTTAGCTTCTGTCGTTGCTGAATGTGCTGTTTGAGCAAGTCTTTGCTGTTATGTTCTCGCATTGTTGTTTTATGGTTTATCTTTATAAGGTATGCTAGTATCCGGTACCCAATCGACTCATTGCGTAGTCAATAAAATAAAATTGCGGTACTGCTGACTCCCGCGGGACGTGAGGGGGGGCAAAGCCCGAGATAATATAGTGGTGCCGGAGGAATGGCACCATGTTCACGGCGAGCGAGCTTCAGCAGGTCGGTGTTAAGTTTCCCAGGGAAGCGGTGGCACTTGGTCACGACGGACATGGTCGCAGACACGAGGTGGTTCAGGTCACGGTAGGTCACCGCCTCCAGCTTCAGAGTATGGTTGTTTAATTTGTGGAACATTTTCACATTTTAATATGGTATCACGCGTACCAGTTTCAATGTCGGTTTATTTCATATTATCTGTGCCTATTGTAGCAGCCTTTAAGTAAGTAAGTCTATCCTTTTTATATTTGCATTCCTCTTGGACGTGAGGATCGTCTGGCTGGCAGTGTAACTTTCTCTTCCTAAGCTTGTCACGACGACCCTAAACCAAACAAGTAATGGGTATTTTATCCTTTTTTGTGTGTATGTGTAACACGTTACTTCGAAGAGCTTCGAAAACTCGCCCAAGTTTCTGATTTCGTCTCTTATCTATGATAAAGGTCTTGATTAGATTATTGTGATTTTCACCTACTGCATTACTCATCCTCTTAACTTCCTCGTCAGGTGACTTCGGCCTATCAAGCATGAGACCTGACCAAAGGGAAACGTAGGGTATATATTTTTTAAAATTAGTTTACTAATATCTGGGCAATACTGCATTTTATTTCCTCCAATTTATCATTGCTACGTTTATTCCAGTCTTCGACCTCGGTGGCGCCTAATACCTAGTTTCTAACATAACGAAAGTCCACAGAAACCCCTTTATTTGTAAATTGCTGGTTCTTCGGTAATAGGATCAATTAGACAGGGCTTGTCATCCTGCAAGCTGCCAACAACGTCTCTGATGTCACAGTCATCCCTGAACAAGTAGTACAGTGCCGCGGAGGTAGTAGTGGCCAGTGTCTTGCTGGAGGAACGCCTGCCCCCCACCCGAGTCGCCCGGACACACGCTCGTGTTCTGGTTCACAAAACCAGCGCAGAACTTCCCCTCTGTGAGCAGCGCCTGTTGTTCTGTTGGGAGCAAGTCCAAACAAGTTTCTGGTGACTCATACGGCAGCTCCACATACTTGAGTGAGTCACTCAGAACTCTATGCTCAGTAAAGCCCCAGCCAGCCACCTGAAACAAGGGACACGCATCTTACATATCCTCCACCCACTCTGGTCCACTTTTATTCCTGTCTTCGACCTCAATGGCGTTCATATTGCTACATCAGCATTAAGAATATCCTCTAGATAGAAAAATGTTATCTTCTTTAAACTAACATTAACAATATTATATCGTAACACTTGAACACAGTTAACACATTTCCTACAATAATGTGCCACTTTGTTATCTTAGAAAATGATTATTTATGTACGAAAACTTGAAAGAAAACACAAGTTCATGCTTGGAGGTTAAACTTACATAAAAAAGAATCGCGATTTTGCCTTAACTTGGGCAATGGTAGGTTTGCCATTAATGAGCAGTCGTCATTCATATAACCCTCGATCTTGAGAGTTTCTCTCTCCTTTTTTGTGTGTTCCAATTGAAGCCAGTTGGTTTTAACCTCCATAGTTTCTTTCTCCTCTCCTTCTGGGAAGGACTCCACACTCCATTGTTGTGGACTACATCCAAATCTGACAATATGTGATTAATGATTATAGATTGATACACGACATAAATCCTTACCGGATATATTTACTGCTATTGAATTTTGTTGCATTGATTTTATGTTCATAAATTTATTTAAGTCAATTGAAAATTTAAGAAGCTACCACTTTGCAATCAAAGTAAAATAAAAAATAATACCCTTGAAGATACATTCAAAGTTGGAGAGCTAGAAAGACACGAGTTTCACATTGTTCCAGATAGCACAACCATTCGACTTATCACCCTCATTCTCCTGCATTTCATAGTTGGTTATTATTTGAAACATCATGATTTATTCTAAGTATTTATTATTAAACACATGTTAAAAATAAGAGCACTGTTTTATTACCGGTAGGCCCTACTAGTAAATATAAGAATTAATAATATTTACCTTGTCTGGTCCATTTTTAAACCTTGATTTTTATTAATTATTATCTTTATTGGCAACAGGACCATGGTTGGGCCATCAAATTCAAACTCGCAACCTTCTCATGGTTTGGCCCGTGATAAGGGGAGTTTTTCTCCCTGAAACTAATAACGAGCTCTGGGTCATCGTCGGGGATTTTCATCCTTCCCTTTGACTATCTCCCCGACGGCGACGACAATGACAATACGGACAGATGATGACAGACGATGACGACCACGACGTGGGGGAACCCCTGCCCTCCCCATACGCTTGTGGCTGGTTCTGACCAGCACAGGACTGTCCACCCCTTGTCCCCCCGCGTCATCCTCTACGTCCCTCCCTTCGGCTCGATTAGCCAAGCTGCAAAAATATGAGACGTTAAGCAATATCCAATCAAAGGACCATGGTTCAACATGTGTAATATTATAATAGATAATGCAGAACACATTAATTGGACAACTAACGAATGAAGTAGTAGATAACTGGATACATAAACGCTTAAGGTATGATTGAAAGAAATTAAATAGTTAAATATGCTCAATTGGCCTTTGTGGCATTCAGCAAATTTTACCTAAAAAACTGAAGCATGCCAATAAATTGTTCATGATGGGCAGTCAGAGCTGGGATAAGAAGGTAAACTAACCTGTTCGGCCAGGGGTGGGGTTGTAGGGTTGACCGCTGGAGGGCCGTACTCTCTTACCGGAACATATCCTGGTATGGGGTCACACCTCCATTGCATTGGTATAATATCGCTGTCATGATCAGATGGATCGTCAGATTCCTCTTCATCCGATGAGGTGTCATCATCAGTGCCGACTTCAACTGCAGCATTGCCACCTAATTAGTAATGCATGTCAGTGGGTTTCAAAATGCTTTGTGATGTGTGATTACTACATATAATATTTATGCTAGTACCGTAGTTAATAAGCAAGCACTTGAGAAAGTGCAAGTAAATTTTCCGACCATGGTCTAGCTATGGTTGGTAAATTTACCACATAATGTATGTTAAACACAACCATGCAAATTCGGAATGCAATGATTAGCAAAACCTAAAGCATTATCACTTCATTTCATGACCAGCACCTGAAATATATGTTATTATCAGTCACTATTTAAGCAAATAAAACTAGTACTCGATACCATGAGAAGTGGCAATCTTTTGTCAGTCAATAAACAGTAACTAAAACAAAATTTCACAAGAGGACTTCCAACATTTATTTAAAGGGTCTCTAAGGAACACAACAGGAAAATTAAAAATACATCAACAACACTCTTTTTGTCAGATTAGCAGTAAAGTCCAGCATACATATAAAATTGTGTTAGTTAGGCATACTTCATAATTAACACACAGGAACATATCCAAGCATTTAAAAATTAAATAATAAGTACTGTATACACAAAATTTCCACAATACAACAAATACAATCAATAAAAATATAAATTTACAGCCGAACAACACACGATTAAAGCCACAACGCACTCACCCTACATATTTGTTTGAGGCATGGAATCTGATACGTCAGGTATTTTTTTAAGACGAGTCGCTGAGGCTAGCGTGGGAAAGAGCACTTGTTCAGGTCTGAGATGAACAGTAGACTACTAAGTACTAATATCATCATATTCTCCAAGGACACTAATGAAGAACCGTCCTATCGATATCTACACTTGGTTACAAAGAATTAGCCTTGAGCAATAATTGCAAGACACTAACCCAGAGAGTAAAAAATGGGAAATCCAAAATATGAGTTCCAATTTGTAAAATAACCATTTAAAAATGTAACTCAATATATAACATAATTAACGTTCACGTTCAATTTTATCTTAATGTTTGCATCAAATACGGAAGTTCTCTAAAAAAAATTCTAGTCAGCTAGAATTAGTTTCAGAAGTTAACAAAAATTAAGTAAATTATTTCCCAACTTTTTTATTCAAAGTCAGGGGATGAATAATAAGGACTGTGCATGCTGTATTTGATTTAATTTCATATTATGTTGTTAGCCGCTTATTCGTAAAAGACGCTGCTCAAGATCACGTCCTTGGGAGAAATCCCTGTTGAGTTCAAAGCACATACTACTCTTAATTCATCCAAGGGGGTAATTCGGTGTTTTGATCTAGTAAACTGTAAAGTAGATGAAATTAAGGACGGACTGCAGTCACAGTAGGAAACAGATGTATACCATGTACACAGAAAGGTAAACAAGGGCGAAAATGCTGAAGAAGTGCCGACTCCAATATTTATTCTTACTTTTGGAACTCCCACTCCACCCAAGTACATATATGCTGGATACCTAAACTTGCAGTTAGACCTTATGGGTCCAGGCCATTGCGCTGCTTCAAGTGTCAACGGTTTGGCCATTCACAAAAGAACTGTAATCGAAAAGCATATTGCGTGAACTGTGCACAAGAAACACATGGAACAGAACCCTGTAAATACGAAATCCTTTGTATGAATTGTAATGGCAATCACCCTGCGTCTTCATTCAAGTGCCCCAAGTATTTGGAAGAAGATGCCATACAAAAGATCCGTGCTGCGGAAAACATTCCAATCTTCAAGGCCAGAAAGAAATACCCGAGCATGTCTGCACCTGTTTTTAAAAGATCCGTTGCTGAGATTGCTCAGAAACCAGGACCACCTGTTAAGGATGCGTATACTGCTTCTCAACAAGTTACCATGGATAACACTGCTGATCCGGAACAGTACTTAGAACTTTTGCAAACTATAACGCAACTTAAGACCACAATTGAAAGCCTCTGACCAGCACAAGCCTGTCCACCCTTTGTCCCCCCGCGCCATCCCTTTCGTCCCTCCCTTCGTCTCGATTAGCCAAGCTGCATATATATGAGACGTTAAGCAATATCCAATCAAAATCCAATAACAGCTTGATGCACAAGCTGCTTTCATCGCAGAACGAAACCAACTTATCAAAGACCTACTGGCCTTAAAAAGTCTACTACCCATAGGACCAAAAAAACGACAGGGAAAAACCTCAGGAACATGCAAAACCTCAAAATTCATCTACAAAGTCTAAAGCTATAAGTCTAAAAAGGAACAACGATATGAATATGATTTAGTTAGTGAATTGGGTACAGAAACGCGCTTTTTAAGGGCGTTGTTGGACGAACGTAATTTTTTTTAAACGAAAAAAAGCGTAAAATTGCGATTTGCCATCGCAGCTAGACAATTTTGGATTTGCCCCCCGGAGGTTGCTTTGGAGAGCGTTTCAGTTGAAAACAATACCATCAGCAAGCTTCGAGCAAATGCCTGTTCCCGTGGGCTGCCGATTTGCCTGAAGCCAGGCGAGTGTGCTGACACGCACAACCAGTGCCTGGGGAGATTTCAACCTGCAATAGAAAAACTCAACTCAATTCTATTCTATTGAGTTTATCAAACAACCCCATTAGTCTAACATCATTACGTCCAAGATGCTTAAAAAGTGGCACCTAAATACAATACATTGAATACAACAAGAAGTTTTATTCCAGCTAAAAGCAGTCCAATCCAACGCGTGCAAAAACTTGTAAAAAATTATAGCCAAACCTTGCACACAAAAAGAAAGCAAATTGTGATGATCTTCAGAGCCCAGCTATAATTGTTAAACAGAATTGTTTTTTTTAAATTCTAGATTTGCTTATAAAAAATGTAAATGTCCAGGCCCAGGCCTTCTCTGCTTGAGTGACCTGTAGTTCGACCTTAAGCTTCAAGAGAGTGATATCGCTCTGCAGCCTAGTGTGCTCTGCCGTGGGTGTCTAGGGAACAGACGAGAGATCGACTCGATCTCCCTTCTCTGCACCTGGTGTCGTTCTGCTCTTCAATCCCAGCTCTGTCTCAGCATTCCCAGCTAGCGATGTGGTAGGAAGCATTCTTCTTGTTGTTGTACGTGGTGTCCAGAAGCAGTGGCGGCTGTAACATGGAGCATGGCAAGATTTCATGAAGCTAGACAGTTTGGACCGTAACTGAGTCTTCCTGGCCTTCTCTGCTTGGTGACCTGTAGCTCGACCTTCAGCTTCAAAGAGAGTGGTATCGCGCTCTGCAGCATAGTGTCTCTCCTGTCTGCGGGTAGTGGTTAGGAACAGAGATCAACTCGACCTCCTTCTCTGCACCTGGTGTCGTTCTTGCTCATTCATCCCAGTCTCTGTCTCAGCTTCCGAGCTGCGATGGTGTAGGAAGCATTCTTCTTGTTGTTGTACGTGGTGTCCCAGAAGCAGTGGGCGGCTGTAAACATGGAGCATGGCTATTAGTACAGATTTTTGAAGCTAGACAGTTTGTGACCGTACTGAGCTTCCCAGGCCTTCTCTGCTTGTGTGACCTGTAGCTCGACCTTCAGCTTCAAAAGAGTGATATCGCTCTGCAGCCTAGTGTCTCTGCCGTGGTAGGGTAAGGAACAAGAGATCGACTCGACATCCTTCTCTGCACCTGGTGTCGTTCTGCTCTTCATCCCAGCTCTGTCTCAGTTATCCCAGCTGCGATGTGGTAGGAAACATTCTTCTTGCTGTTGTACGTGGTGGTCCCAGAAACAGACTGACGTTATCCTCTTCTGTACTCCAGTCGAGGAATGTAGATCATTGCTGACACTGGTTGACGAACCTGTGTTTTGGATGCAGAAGCACACAGTGGCGACGTATAAGGCAATATAAAAAAAACTGCGATGTTCTTCTCAATTTTGCTTTGAGTGCCTCTTTCTTCCGAACATTGAGTAAAGTATCTATGGACACAACTACATTTCTGAACCCATCTACGTCGGGTAAAGTAGCTAGTAGCGTGATGGGTTGCTTAAAAACAGACGCCCACAGGTTGTAGTTCTGCCGACACTCACCTTGGAGCTCACTATTTTACTAACTGACCTGAACTTTTACTTCATTTAACTGTTTTTGTGACGTGAAATGCACCGTATTACAGTTGGTCCATAATAACAGTCAACTGCTTGTATGAGAAAATAACTGCAGCAATGAAGTATCGCCCCTCCCCGATGAATCACACACACACTACACATAGAAATTTTAACTCATAATTCATTAATAAACACACGTTTAAAGCTTATGTACAATGCGATTTTGAAACGCACTATGTACTTAAACGTGCAGCGTCGATATGACCCTCGCCCCCCCGCACCTTTTAAACTGCCTAACCACCGCCACCTCACGGCTCGCTCTCCTAGCCAGCCTCGCCCTCGCAGACTGTCTGCTGTTCTTGTCGCAGGCGGATGTGTTGTGTCTCTCCGCTCTTCGGTTTGTTCTTGCTGGGCCTCAACAATACAAGGAGTTCGTTTCTGCTAATGCTGAATAAGTTGTTTGAGCAAGTCTTGGCTGTTTTGTCCTCGTATCGTTCTGTTTCATGTGTGTTAACCTCGAGGTCGTCTGTTCTGTCCAGATGGAACGGATTGTTTCACTCTTTGCTCTGCAGCTGCTTGTCTGGGAAGTGTTTCGTTATCTCATTGCTGTGTGCTCATACAGAACTGGGGCTTGATGCTAGAAACGTGTTCGGTTCTGTTCTGTGTGGGATAACATTGAGCTTTCCCATGTTGTTCTATCTTTATATCTGGTCTCGATACAAATGTGTGGGACATGAAATCCGACGTGTTACAGAAGCTCCATCTATAATAACAGTATGATCCTTGTTTAAGTCAATATCTGTGAATATGTTGTATCGTCGCGATGAATCTCGTTGCACTTATACAAATAACAAATATCACTCTACTCCAATAAAGTCTACCTCTTGGAGCTCAAACTTTACTGTTCAATGCGATTTTGGAAGACTTCCATGCACTTAACGTGCCAGCATCGATATGACCTCGCCGCCCCGCACCTTTTAACTGCACTTCACACCCACATTCACTCCCCCCCTCTCGTCTCGCAGTCGGTCTGTGTGTTCTTGTCCCAGACGGACGTGTTTTGACTCCGCTCTCCATTATGTACTTGCCTTGCCTCCACAGTACATAGAGATTGCTTCTGTTTAATGTGAAATGTGTTGTTTGTTGTTGTGTTGACTGAAATGTTCTTCCATCTTTGTGTTGGGTTTGTTTGCTCTTCATGAGGTTGTCTGTTCTGTCCAGACTGGATTGTTTGTTTGCTCTTCTGCTTTGTTCTTCTGGGAATCGCTCGTTATTTGATCCCATGTGAGCACGAGTGGTCTAAGTCACTTTTTAAACAAAAAAAAGTTATTGAGTGCTTGCGTTTTGTATTAGTACATAATGGATTTTTAATGGATTTTGAAAGGACGTATTTGGATTATCATGGATAATTTGAAATTACTTATCAATATCTTCGAAGTATGTATTGCTTATTTATTTATTTGTTATTAACATAATTAAACTACGATACCACGTTTGCTGGCAATTGCATAATGAAAATTGAATCAATAGTGGTATAAGTCTCAGATTATTGACTTAGACCATTTTTACAAAAAAAAGTGCAGTTCCACAATTAACAATAATCATTCCACATTATGCATAAAAGAATGGTTTGTATGCAAAAAAGACTTACATTATTATTATTACTATGTAGTAGGTTGGCAAGCTATGTGGGTATTGGCCAATAATCAAAACGGGTGGGATAACGTAAAATTAAAAACGAAACGGAACTCCCCAAGTTGTTTTATCACTCTAGTCTGTCAGACTCACCTCATGGTCAGACAAACGTCCTAACTTATTGTGGTTGTAACTGTAA